>JAKOGI010000391.1:0-165000 GCA_029747015.1 Carnegiea gigantea | reverse complement strand
CATTTAAGCTGACGCATACCACCCACTTTGCACATCCATTTCCATATAAACAGATCGAGTTGCACATGTCACCCTTCCACAAATGGCCACACTATCCTGGGTTAGCGGTAGTGTTAGATCAGGTTCACAGGTGTTGACAGCAGAAATTACTGTATAGGGGACGCAACAATGACAGTCCTCTGCATGACATGCTCTTATTATGTAGGTCCCCATCCATGACTTACTGACTGCTATGCAAAGAAATAACACCTCATTATGTACAAGGTGAGACATATGAAAATGATAGTACCACAAAGCTCACAACTCCGTCACAGATGTGAGGGTCACCGTTTTGCGGGATAACCCCCACATGAAGTCATATTGCGCAGGGTGCAGCAGTCACCCAATTCCGGTTAACTGCACGGACGTCGACAACAAAAAAGACAAGCCACATGAACAGGTCAGGGGGCTGCTCGACGTCGCACCTGACGTGACGGTCCGGACAAAACCCCATTACGCTCCCCCAAATTTGAATAGCGAAGTGGGTGAAACGGCTACGCTTAAGTCTCACCAGAGAAGACCATTCTGACTCACATACATAAACGTGGTGACAACAACCTAACTACTAAATGCTGTATGTACATAACGGGGAATCAATACTTTCACCGTCCTCACCAAACCAGCGTCTACGTACCCTCCAAGAAGGCTTCCGGGAAGTGAGCAACTCTCCCCTGCAGCAAGCTAAGCAGCAGTTTGTCCCTAGCGTTGCGCACATAAGGCTGACCGAAGTATAGGCCGTCGGCCCTGATGGACAACAGGTCCATGAACATTAGCATGTACACACCGCAGTCATGACCGCTGCAGTAATCGCAAACAAACCAACACACACTGCGTCGTAAGTTCCAGAGCAGGCAATAACATGGAAACGGACGTACCCAAATTGACAACGTCCACGTTCACTTACTTGTCCTGCTGCGGGCACTCTGCATTTTCCATCTCCCAACTGAGTACGTCGCAGAACTCTGGAAGCTTCATCAAGGCGAGTCCAATGGCGACCTTCTGTAGTGAAAGGAGCGAAGATGTGAATTTGTAAAACATACATGTTTGGGTGATTACATAGGAAGGTCGGGCACTGACTGCACTACATAGGAGGCGTTGACGGGGACCGTCCCGTTTGGATTGTAAGGAGTCGTACACTAAGAACCGTCTGTTGGTAACATCTGCTAGAAGGAGAAGCCAATGCTGGGAAACTCTCTCAAACAACGGCATGAATACCTGAAGAGAAGGAGTCGACCAGAAAGCATGTCAGTGATGTGCACTGCAAACACATGCTTAGCCTCCTGAAATACGTAGTGATGGAATTGACTTACATTGCATAGGTCAGAATCCTTCTGTGCCTTGAACGTTTCCCAGATGTGGCGCACAGCTACGTCCGCGTTACGGAGATGCCCCTGCCACGAAGTCATATTTTCCACAGTGAACAGTCATTTGGCGGGAATGTACCGTACTGCGTTTCCCCATCAATTTCTTATACCTCATCATGGCGGTCCAGGAAGACGGACATGCGACAGTATCTCCTATGTTGGCGCTGACGCGAATGGAGAAGTTTAGAATACTGCTGGACCGCAAACGAACCTATGCAGTACCTCCCTGGTCTATCGGCCGCCCCTTGAGTGGGGACGACATTAATTACCCCCTTCAGGAACTCGGCATTGACATGCTTCTCTGTTGCCTCAGGCAGATCAAAATTCCTACATGTGTGACTATGACATCAGGTATTCATATACAAAATATTTAGCCACCAAACAACCGCATTTGCAGATACTGAAGCTTACCACTGATCGCCCTTCAGGCCCTTGCACCTGGCACGAACAGCTGCCAGGAGGTCCACCTCCTCGGGGGATAATGTCCACGTCAGGTACACTTTCACACCCTACAAACAAAAAACAAGATGCGCACCATGACATTACCGCATAGTTTTCTACAATTGGTAGACATCAAACTTTATGCTGTAGTAGGCCACCAGCCCTTGCGTATACGAAAGCCGAGGAAGGGTTACCTAAGCTCACCTCCTCAGAAATAGGAAATATGCCGCCAGTTCCGCGAGTGCGTGGTGCTGGCATGTCGGGAGAGGGCCCGCTTGTTAATGTGTCCGGGACATCATCCTGCACGGTTACCAAAAACAAAACAATTCATGGCATCTGCAATGATTTTTACAAGTCAGAGCAGGGGACGCGTGGTCTGTGTGTGACAAGAAGTAAGCAGGCAGTAACTGGAAAGCCTACCATAAACCTAGCATCGCGGACTGCTGGCAGTTCAACCTCCCCAGCTGGAGGGACTTCAGCAATGGGGACCAGGGAAATAATAGCGTCGTCGTTCCCCACATTCGACTGCACTCTTGATGGGCTGCAGCGGCCAGATGTCGTGTCCCTGGGAGCTGCTGACTTCACCCCCCTCCTTCCACCTTTTGTCCCGCGCGTTGGATTTGTGTACGGTGATCCCCGCACGCGGGATGGTTTCCGAATACGAGGCACCTTCTTCAGCCTGGACACTATGTTGGACGACCTTGGGCAGCTCTGATCGTCCGCGGTATGCGATGTGGTTGACTTGCCCAGATCTGGCACGCAGTGGGCCCCATCTCCAGCAAGGGGGGGCTCGTCAGCCCCACCATCCCCAACAGCAACTGAATCTGTGGTGGGGGCCACGGAGTACGCGTCCTGGACGGGCTCCTCTGTCGGAGTCTGTACTGACTGAGCAGCGGAGGCAATGTTGCGGTCATCATCATCCGCAGCAGCTACATGCTCATATTTCTCGGTTGCCTCTTCCACCACGGGCAGTGACGCCACATCTGGCTCCCTTGCAACAACGGTGGCATGCTCGCGTTCCCGACCGTTACCTTCTTCAACAACATCGTTGTTGCAGGTCCGTCCAACTTCAGTGTCCGCGGAGAGGTTGACTGCGACAATGTTGGGAGGAGTACTGGGGTCCTGTGTCGCTGCAGCCCCGAGCGCAGTCGGCTCGCCCGTCCCCTCCATCACTGTTGCCCCATTCAATGTTTCCCCACATGCGCCTTCCGCCCCTTCTGCACCATCACCATTCCCAGCACCAAACTCTCGCAGACGTTCCTCCAACTGCCTAACCCTATCCTTCATTAATGCCAGCTCTGCAGACATTCTCATATTAGCTTGTTTCTCCAGAGCGTAAGCCTCCCTAACCCGCCTAAGCCGCTCATCAAAGCTGAGGACACCCTGCAAGAATAATCCAAATTATGTTGGGCAGACTTTGAGGTACTTGCAAATGACAACGACAGTACCTTCGTTTCATATTGGACAATAGAATGCACACCGTTATTCCACATACCTCTCCATCCTCCACATAAAGCCGGTACTCATCTGTCTCCATGTACGCACGGACGACAGTTTCTTGTAGCTCAGGACCACGTGCCTCTAAGATGGGCTTCACCTACAACCACATACAACAGTACAGAAAGTGTTAATGTCGCCCCCTCCCTTTTTTCCTGTGGTTCTGCAGATATATGCACATGAACGTACACTTGTATAGATATATATATATATATATATATATATATATATATATATATATATATATATATAAGTATGTATATGTATATATACATATATACACACACACACATATATACATATATACACATATGTACAGAAATGTGTGTGTGTATATGTATATATGTGTCTGTGTGTGAGTGTGTGTGTGTGTGTGCACATATACATATACGTACATACATATACATACACACACATACACACACACACACATATATATATATATATATGTATATACACATACATATATATATACATACATATAAACATATACATATATATACACACACACACATATACATACATACATATATATATACATACATATATATATATATACACATACACATACATATATATATATATACACATACACACTCGTAACGTACCCTAATACCTCAAGCAACTTCATACAAATCAGTCCCATTATAAACACCTACGGTTCCCAACTTTTGATGGCAACAAATTAGGTTAGCAAGAATTTCATGCACACAACATCTTATATTGAGGTACACGATGTTGTCTCTTTTGGAATGGGCCATCACAACTTCATTGCAGGTGTGACATTCAATTTGAGCAACAGAACACCATGCACAATGCCATTTACAAATACAGAACTGCACTCCGGACCAATTCGAACCACAACAACATAGACCAACACTGCCAGCAATTACAGGAGGACACATCATGAACACAATTATTAACGACTGCCTTCACCAGAACCATTGCAAAAACTGATGATGT
Organism: Carnegiea gigantea; assembly: GCA_029747015.1. Taxonomy (NCBI): domain Eukaryota; kingdom Viridiplantae; phylum Streptophyta; class Magnoliopsida; order Caryophyllales; family Cactaceae; genus Carnegiea; species Carnegiea gigantea. Next base: position 160,696 of record JAKOGI010000391.1, on the reverse strand, counting down.
GTATCCTATGAATGGAATACTATGAACATGGGACTAATTACGCAATAACGTGTTCACAAAATGACAGGAATGGACAACAAAGTTTCAATCAACATCACCAATCACCCGCAATGTCCTGGAGATGCCGAGATCACTTATACAACTTCATGGCAGATCACAACACAAATGAGCAGTCACCCGTTGCTGATAGTGTTCACCACACTCCCACACAATACGCTAAAATTATGTGAGTTGCACGCAATACGCAAACAATTGCAAGAATCATCGCTACTACCATCGCTATTCACACTTACCTCGCTTTCTTCCAGCTCGGCCAGCAACTCAGTCGCATCATACATGCCTCCATGATCCACTTTACGCCAGCTCGCAATTCTGGGGAATCGCTGCCCATCTTGACCGCAGAACCTCGTCGTGTGCTCGTAGAACCATACTTGCGCCAACAACTTTGTCACTGGGATGTTTATGTCCCCACCCACAATACAACAGACACGATGGTGACTGCGACAATGGTCGTAGTCACCCCACCACGCTAGTGCAACGCAAACACATGGTGCCATATTTACTCCTACACAAATGTACATTACCTGAATCAGAAGGCAAAATCCATTAATTTGCACCTCCGAGAACAGACCACGAGCAAGCTTCTTCTGCGTGTCCTCAATGGATTCGACAACCACCTCCCAGATTGCCTCCGCCCACGCATACTGGCCCATACAGTCAACATCATCAACATAGTGCAGGAGACTCCACGCCGCTCCGTACGACGTGCGAGGGAAGAACACACCACTCACCACAATGAATGCATACAACCTAAGCCATATGCCCACTCGGTCCGCCTCCGCATTCTCCTCACACAACTCCATCATTACATTGACATAGTTCTTAAAGAAGCGTCGTTTCTGCCCAGATTTCTTCGGTACCCTCCTAGCCATCTCCGCCCTTTCCCATTCCGCCATGCGCGCTCTTACCATGTTCCCCACCTCCGTCATCACTTCTTCCCCGTCCAACTCAACTTTCTTCCCTATTCCTGGTAGACCAGTGAACATTACCACATCAAATACCGTGAACCGAACCTCCCGACCTCCGACCCGGAAAGCTTTCTTCCATCGATCCCATGACTTAATCAGCGCAAGCGTCAAATGCCTTTCCATTGCCATCTCCCCGTACTCCAACACTGGTCGTAGCACTGTCCCCAGCACCGCCTCCCTCTGATACGGGTTTAACCTCCCATTCAGCGCACTTATGCTGCGTAACGTGCACCTCGACTGCAGAATTACATCATTCACTACCCCGCTCACCCCAGCACCATCTTCTCCGTCATCATCCACATCATCCTTCTCTCTCACCTTGCCATTTCTCCCCTTCCTATGCAGAACTTCGTGCTTCCGACGCTCCCCTTCCCTGTCACCCTTCCCCTTTCCACCCTTCCCTGTCTGCCTACCGCCACGCCCGCCTTCCCGAACCTCTGCCACCTCATCATCACCACTGCCTCTCTCTTCTTCACTCATTCGCCTCTTACGCTTTCCCCCTGCTTCTGAATGTTCCCCCCTTCCACATTCTGCCCTGCCACTCCTCCCCTGCGGACTTTCCCGCCGTTCTTTCGCACTTCTCAGCTTCATTTTAAATATTCTGCAGCACCATATCAAACTGTCACATACACACACATTTTAGCCATATTATACCCTTCCCCACAATTACATATAATACATGTACATAGCTTTATCCTAACGGCAACAACCACATCAGAGAGCGACTTCACCAACTACACCTCAATCTTTGTCAGGTTACAACCAGGGATAACCACCTTCCTTCTTCAGGATATCATCTTCCATACATCACTTCCCCATGTTAGCACCCTTGCGATTCCCTGCTTTCACATAAAGAGTATAGCCAGGCCCCCAATTTCACCGTCTCCACACCTTTCCATCCCAGGTACTTACTGACAATTTACCTTTTCATCAACAACTCCAACACTACATTCTAACCAACTACTACATTATCACAGTTCACTCTATGTGCACACTAACTAGCACTCTTCCTACTGCACACCCTTACACACAAACCCTTACTTCCCACCCCTTCTCACTTCCTTTCAAATTCCTATCCCAGACGTCCCCCCCATCTCCCTCAAATTTCATACACCTTCCACACTCCGTACTCACAGTCACTTTCACCCGCCTCCACACTTATTACCATCTCCACCCTCTTCCTCACTCAACACACACAATCCCCCGCCCACAATCCCCCGCCCTTCCCCCGTTCATCCCACTTCGTCAGTAATACATTCCTAACAAATATAATGCAGCATGCAATTTAACCCCCCATAATACATATTCATGGAAGCAACGAACTTACCTGGATTTGGGATTTTCAATCGCAGATTCTCCACTTGCTAAGTTCAACCACCGCCTTCACAATGCCTCCCCTTCTTCCCACAATCACATCTGAGCCTAGACCTCCCTCGCTACTCTTCTTCCTCCACACAGCTTCCACAGTTGACCTGCACCGCCAGCTTCCCCTCCTCCAACTTCTGCAAGTCGCACTCCAAACTCACCCCTTTCCCCTGTCTCTCACTCCTCCAACGTCTCCCTCCCTGATTCTCTCTCCGGTTTTCTTTTCGGCACGGTTGGGCACATGAATTCCAACCATCTAACGTTGGGTTATTTTCGGTATTTCCTTACACCAACTGTCCCTTCCACTGCCACGTGCATTCCTTCCTGTTCTGTCTTTGTTCCCAAACATAACACCTTCAAGAAAACATAACATCTTTGAGTAATATTAAAAGCGAAGTAACACTCTGTGGTAATTTTCCCATAATAAAATTGGAGAATGTGGTTGTATATGAGACTGGCAGAGAAGTCATGTGAGTGGGGGTTTTATTTCTCTAAATTTTCTTTTCCCTTTTTTTTCGTTTCTAATGGTCATGGCCTCTGACTTGAATCATAGAACTTTTAGCCCAAACTCCTCATTTTTGTGTCACTTTTATGTTTCACTTTCAATTTCCTGCGAAGGAAAAAAGAAAATGGATAAAAATCATAAATTAATTATTATGACAAGTCAAAATTACATATTTTAAGGGAATAAAAGTATATAAATTTTCAACTGAATACCCAACTTGTTCTTTCATTGTATCAAACTTCCTGTTGATTAATCAAATTTTCATAAGTTTAGTCTCTAGATAGCATCTATGGATTAATTCAATCAGGTAACACCCTAACTACTTGTAAATTGTAATGGTTTTTAATTGATTTGTTTTGTCTCATATGATTTTCGGTATTGTGATTGTGTGTATTGTTTCAATAGTTACTTCCACAAGGCTTGTATTAATATGTCAAAGCTGATGTAAAAATCTATTTCAGACACTAATTTTATATAGGTCGGTACAGACATTGTTATTCTGAAAGAAGGTGACACAAGGGGTAAGGCTTGTATAATGGGAGAAATATAAGGTGATTATTATTAGTCCTAATGACAAGCAAATTACCTAATGCAGTCATAAAACTAGACTGTTGTAACAAAATACACTTAAGTCACTGTGATCATTCGAAAAGTTCCAAGACTTGGGGCATTTTTCTAAAATTTTTTGAGCCATTTTTTCATAAAAACTAAATATTTTTTGAATAGGTATTTTTTTATTGCAGAAAACATAAGGCAATATCAATTAAAAGGAAACAACCCAAGATAAAATCAATTATGGGAGCAATGAGGTTAGCTTTTGAAGTTTTCGTCATCAAGTTAGAATCATTTTGGCAACGTTTCTAATTTCTAGTTCATTGGCTGGTTGCTACTATAAACTTACAGTGATAACTATGGACTTTTTATCATGCCAAGGATAGATCTATTGTTGGACCAACTAACCCCCCTAAAAGAATCATTTATAGTGTTTTTGGATTGAGGACAGAGGAGGGAGGGGAATAAAGTTAATTAACTCTCATTCCCTTTTGTTTGGGAATATTAATAATGTCCTGTTTAACAAACAACTGTTAGCTATTTGTATTAACCATTAGCTATCAGCTGTTTGAATCAGCTATTGAGTCAGCTGTTTTTATTAACTGTTTCTACAAAAAATATTTGGTAAAATTAGTTGTTTCTAAAAAAAGTTTGGTGTAATTTCATTTATGCTCATATATCAAATTCACCATATAAATGAACATGATTCTTAATTTATTATTAATTTAATTTTTTTCAATAATTTATTTATTTTTGTTTTTAGGATGAACTAGATTTTATAGGACATTTGAAATATTTATTATGTAAAATTCATTAATTTAGATGGTTTGTCGAATTTTATTAATCCTAAAAAATAAAAAAAATTATACAATCTCTCTAAAGTGCGAAAGAATACAAGAATAATGATTAAGTAGAAATAACTTCATACAAAATGCCTGTAAGATATATGTCTATGCAAATCTTTGACTCCCCACTCCCAAAAAAAAGAAAAGAAAAAAGTGTAAATATCTAAAATATACACAATGCTAGATATTTCATTAAGCTAATTATTCATTTGATAACGTATACTAATTACAACCAGAAACGAGCACCACATTTGCTTAGCAATGACTTTTTTTTTTAAATGATGACAATTGATATCACTTAATTAACTTAGGGTTATTTTGGTCATATATATGCAATAAAGTCCACATAGTTATGCAAAAAGCTACTTGATTTAGTTTTTTGGAAAATATTTTTTTGGGATCAATAACTATTGAAAAAAGCTATTTGTCAAACACTTAGAATAACAGTTTGATTTAGTCAAATAGTCAACTTGTGTCCAAACAATTATTTTCACCTAAAAAATTATCTAAAAGAGCCATCTACTAAATATCCCTTAAATGGGTGGAGGAAAGGGGAACAGAGGAGAATATTTCACCCTCATTCACCCTATTCCCTCCCTCTTTTTTCACCCTCAAAATGAGAAGGGTATAGAAGGGGAAGGGAAGATTATTAGTAACTCTACCATCCTTTTTCTCCACTTCCTCTTATAACAAATCCAAATAAGGTAAGTATAAATCGCATTTCTCTCCTTCTCTTCCCCCATTACCTTCCCGCTCTTAAGGTTCTTCCCTCCTTTTTCCCCTTTACCTCAATTCAAATAGTGTGTTAAGGACAGTGGCGTAATTAGGATTGAAAGTAAGGGGTGTCGAAAGACATAAGTTCTGAAAATAAAATACATAGCTAGTACATTTAAGAAAGTTGTCAAATGACATAAGTTGTAAAAGCCCTGATTTCTTAGTTCATGAATAAACCGCTAAATTAACCATTTATTTAACACAAATTTAACTAAAATTAGTAAATTAAACATAAACAAGCAACCAATAACTGACCAAATTAGTCCAACGATCCCAACCAAATCAGGCAAAACCCTCATTTTTTAATGAGTAATCACTGAATTAATTAATTATTTAATATAAATCTAACTAAAATTATTAAATTAAGTAAATATAATTATTATAAACTAAAATTGGAAATTTATACCTCAAATTTTTAAGTCTCCAATTTCAAATTGACGAAGAAAGGTGAAGGTGAAGGCGTGAAGCACTAGGTGTCAGTTTCCAGCCGTTTGGGAAGGAGGAAAATAAATGAATTGAACTCGCACATTAAAAAAAACCAAAGCACAAATTGTTACCTTGCTGGAGTCAAACACGTGACCTACACTGACATAAGACCCCATCCACACGCTGTGACTACTTGGGCAAAAAGCATGATACAATGCTTGTTGCAACAAAATAATAAATATAGCTGTTTGAGTTTCCAAAATTTTCAATATGTAGAATTTTTTTTCCAAAAAGTTGGGGTGTTAGTTCACACCCCTTGCATCCACATTGCTCCGCTTGTGGTTAATGGAAAAAAATTGATTAAGGGCATGTTTTTTTCGTTGGGAAATATAGGTTGATAAATGAGTGAAATTGGCAGAAATGTATTGAAGTATGTTAAAATATTATTTTTTTGTTGAAGTGGATTGAAGTTGGTTGAAATAAGTTGAGGTGGGTTGAAGTAGGTTGAATTTTTTTTTTTTATATGATAGGTAGAAGTTGTATAAAATAGTAGAAAGTGGATTGAAGTAGATTAAAATTAGTATTTTTTAATTAAAATTTATAAAGTAAGTTAAAATAAATTACTATAGGTTAAAGTTGATTGAAATTGATAAATTTAAATTTATGAATAAAAATAACAGGGCCTAAATAAATTTTTATGCATGTTATGTACATGCAAAGAGTTTGTTGCTGCCGTTCGAATTTTACGCATTTTGAATATTTATCTAGTTTTTGCGACTCAGCCCCTGAGGCATTAGTACAAATTCCATAACTCAGCTCAAGCAGAAAGTGAGGCAGAGCCGTGGCCCTCCGCCCACCATCTCTCCATTCAATCTCACTGCCACACCGACCCCGCGCGTCCCCACCAACGCTCTGCCGCCAACGGCTGACCTGCCCCCAGCCCAGATCTGTGACTGTAAGTTTAGTACCTCAGTTTGTTGTTTAATCATTTATTTTGTAGATTAATTTGCTTTTAAGTAGTTTAAGTTGTGAGTTTAATTTGCCAATTCCAATTCCAGAGTACAATTTGTGAGTTTAATCTAATTGTTGGCTAGCTGATGTTAGAATATTTGAGTTTGAGTTTATTGATGAATATTGAAATATTGACCATGTGTATGAAATTGAGTTTGAGTTTGAGTTCGAGTTCGAGTTCGAGTTTAATCTAATTATTGGTTAGACGATGATTGAGTATTTAAGTTTGAGTTTGGTTTAGTTTGTGAGTTTAATGCGATTTCAGTTCTGGAAACTGATTGTGTATATGAAATTGAAATTGAAACTTTCACAAGACATTAATCATAGTTCTTATTGTATATCAAAATGAATAGATATTTCAATAAGAAAGCTATGGATTCATCATTCCCTTCAACTTCTAGATCTGGAAATGCATGGATATGAGGTTTTGTCAACTGCTACCATTTCGACCTCCCATAAAATCCTGGATCTGTCACTAGGTCCATTTACTATTTGGTTGGTTCTCTGAGGCATGGCAACAAGAATAATTCTTCCTAAATGCTCTAGTGAAATTAGGAACCTAAATAAATTGGTAAGTTTTTAAGGGAACTTTCATCAGTGACTTTATGAGGGCGAAAACTATTTGCATGATGTTATTTATTTCTTCACTGTATGAGATTGTTTCCTAATGCAAATTTTCCTTGAAAAAAAGTTTTTCTGTAGGGCAGATACCTAGCTGAACTTCCTAAGAGAGGCATTATTTGCCAAGGTCAAGTGGTCAAAATTGTATGTGTTTTCTTGTGGCTGATTATACTGCAGTTTGCTATCAGATGAAGCTGTGACTTTTATGTGGATAGTCATAAGTTATTCATACTGTGCCCCCTTATGGATGTATTAAATGAGAAGTTAGGTATGATTAGAACCAAAAGACAATGGAGTATCTATGCCCTTCCTTTTTGGGCCGTGGGTTAGTGAAGGAGCTGACCTGCAGATGCCCCGTCGGGGGGGGGGGGGGTTGACTTCGGAAACCCTTGCGAAGTGAAAGGTTTCTAACTGATGACCTGCCCCTTGGAAGGTGAAAAATCCACCACCTTTCCAAGGGTTTTTTCTCACTTCCTTCTCTGTTCATGTGGCTTTCATATTTAAATAGAGCTTTCTATACAATTTTTTTTGCCAACTTAGTATCAATTAAATTGTCAATTGTCTAGCCTAACACTGTCTGTGTTATCCTTGCTTCAGAAAGGCATGGGAGTTGCATCACAACTTGAGCTACTGGGAGGTATTTCAAATGCTGTCTTGGTTTTCTTGTCCCTTTTTTCTTCACTAATCTCATTTGTACTTTTAATACACTTGCTTTCTTTAGGTTGTGTGTAATTGTAATTATAAATTTATGTGAGTTTCTTGGAATCGGCCTCTATGAGGTTAGAGATGCTTGAAGAGGTAAGGCTGCCTACATATGGATCTTCCAAGACCCCGCAAAAGCAGGATCTAAGCTGGGAGGAGTTGTTGTTGTTGCTCCCTTTAGGTTGCATGCTTGTTTGCCTGTTCCGAACTGCCCCCCCCCCCCTCTCAAGCGCGTCTGTGCATGGAGGTATTTTCTGTTCTGTGCAATCATCAACCTGTTCTTGGCAAACTGATGTTTATCCCTGACAGTGATACTAGTCTTTTCCAAATGTCCCTGTTTTAGCATGGAAAAGCCTTCCGTAAGGTTTCTTAAGATTTGTGACACTAAACAAATTATTTATTAATCATTAGACTTTTGGAAGAGCGAGTTTTATAATGGTCCTGTAAAGAGTACCTTATTCTTCTGTTTAGTGTTTGTCATTCAATTTGTTTGCTCATAGCAAGTGAGAACAGCACAGCTGGCGGAGTTCCTACTGGTTTGTGCTAATAGTGTAATTGTGGCTAGGTAGTCTGCGTCTTTCCCTACTACCGGCAACAGTATACCTCGGTAGGCCATTTTTGGCAGCTGGGTAGTAGGCCTTGTTAAGCTATATGAAATTATATTCATGTATATTTTCATGCTAGGTTAATTATGCTGCAGAAGAGTTCTCAATGACTGGTTTTCAGCTTTATAGTAAATAACTACACATGTGCGGTGTCTTTATCCTAAATGCTTTTTCCATTTACTAGTTATTTGCTTAACTACAGTTGCCAAGTGACATTTATCTGTGCGGTCTCTTATGCAGGTGCCCATCAGGTATCAAAAAGGACAGACAACCATGGATGAGATTTTCTCTTTTTCGTCAAATAAGCATATGGGACTTGGTAGGGATTTGGCTTTAAGTTCTCAATGTGTGTGTCTTTCTCATCCTTGCAATTACGACTATAGTGTAGAGGCAGTCGAGGCGAAATATCCTGTGTCATCTGTATCTCTCACAAGCAAAGAGCAAATCAGAAGTCGAATATGTGGATATTCTGCAGAAAGACAGACTCCTTTTCATCACCGCCTACAGATATGTATGAAAGTAACTAGTTGAGCAATATGTAACAGAATCTTCTTTTTTAGAATGATGTAGGCTTTTCTTCCGATGATGAAGTTGAAGCACCAGATTTTGAAGAGGAAAGGTACCTTGATTCCCCAATTAGGGCTGTTAGCCGCTCACTTGGCTTAGAAAGAGATGGATCAACTTTTGAAATACATGAGCAGCGTCCGAGTCATGAGGTATAGCAATGTCTTATTAGTGGCTCTTGGTGATGGTGTACTGTTATATTAATTATTTTGCTGATTTTCCATGATTTCCTACAATATAATGGCTCCGTATTCTTATGCACTTGAAATATTTTCTGGTTCAAGGGAGATAAAATGTTCGTCAGCTCTGTCGTAGCTGGATGTACTGTATCTGAGACACTGGATCTTTATGCCAAAGGGAAGCAAAAACTGTTTAATCCATGCACATGGTCTGCAGCTAGTGAAGATGCCAAAAGACCAGTTGATAATTATTCCACTAAGGGTAATGTTCTGGGAATTTTTAGTGTATGAGCATAATCGGCCTCTCTAATCCTTATTGATTCTTCCTCGGATGTGTCTTCTGAAAGGTTCTACAAATATGCACTGAGAGGAGTTTTGTAATGATGCATATTCCTAAATCTCTCCAATTCAATGGTTTTTTTTGTTCTTTTTGTTTTTGGGTTGTTGATTGAGAGATAGTTCTGTGTATGTAAGCTTGGCGAGATATGTAAATTGGGTTGTCGACTGCAAATTATGGAAGCAAGGTTTTCCTTATTTCTGGGTTGTCCTGTGTTAAATTTAGACTTGCAACTTCATTTCTCATCTTGAATCCTTGACTTACGTTCTGCAAGATTTCAAAAGGGAGTGAACCCTAGGGATGATATCTGCATTTCTTAGATCTGCTTCCTAGTTATGGTGCATTTGTAATAGCAAAATTCTTTTATGCCGGAGTGACATATGCTCATCTATGTTCCCAAACCGTTGGTGCAGTTTTATTCCATCCCATTGAATTGATGGATCTCAATTAGCTTTTGGAGGAATGCCTTTTAGCCTTAATCTTCTTCTGGAATTGTGAGGATACATATCCGAGGTATATGCTGCAGGTGACAGGCCAAGAATGAGGGCAAAGTCATCATCTTATTGTCAAGGACACAGGAAACGAACCTTTTGGTCTTCTATCCAGAAATGCGAAGACCGCAACTCAAGCAGTGTTGATGACATGCAGGATGAACCTGAATCCATAGATTATTGGCCTGTGGATGAATCTGTTTCTGAACAGCTAGGATGTTCTGATGTTAAGCAGATGTCAGATTCAAACCTTACATCGCTGGTAGAATCAGATATTCAGCATGATCGCTCTAGACACTCCATGGTTGAACTCTTGGATGAGCTCCAGGGAAAGCGAAGGGATCCTCACTTCAAGTGTAAAATGGTTCCTAATTTTCCTGTGTTTATATGTTGCAGTGAAAAGCCGTTCCTCTTGATGGGTTATTTTTGCATTTGGCACTCTTATCTGAACCAGATTACCTATATACTACAGGGTGGTAAAAGGAAAGGAAAAATGGGGCAGCACACTGGGATCAGAAGTGTCTCATCATCAGGGAAGGATATCATAAGTGATGAAGAGCCTTGTGAGGTGATGGATAGTGGATCATCGACAGACAATGAGGTATATCATTGTTGTTCCGTGTTATAATTCTTTTTGAATGGCCTAAAATCTTACTGCCTCTAATTAGTTCTTTTACGTATTCAGGATAAAACTCAAAATCCAGAACTTGCTGTTGTAGAATCCAAAAGGAGGACAATGGCTGACAAATTTCAGGAAGCATTTGGTTCTTCGGTAGATGATGGGAGATCTTCCTTTGGAGTACTAAACAAATCAAGGTAAGTGGTTTAAGCAGGTGATTCTAGATTAATTCGGCCCATAAGACACACACACACACACACACACACACACACACACACACACACACACACACACATTGAACTTTTTTGCATATATATATTGCTGAGATCGGCGGTATATGTACACACACACACACACACACACACACACACACACACACACAAATGGTGATATAGAAATGGTGCCCTGAACCTTTTTGCATATATATATATATATATATATTTTGCTGAGATCAGCAGCAATGGAGTGTTTGGAAGACTGCAGCAAGTACTGCAGAGGCAGAAGGAACGAGAGATGGAGTTCAGAAATCTGCAAATTGATATTTGGCCAAAAGGTGAAAGGGTTTGCTTATTTGGATCATTGGATGTGATTTTGTGGTCAGTGCAATAATATCGATTTGTGTTCATATACCATTGATTATCATCCACTACAATTACCTTTCTAGTGTCGCCAACTAAATTTGGAATAGAAGTGTCACATTCCATAATACTTGAATTTTGCCTTATTTGGTCATACATCCAGGTGAAGCAAGGTGCCTTGATGTGAAGATACTGTCTAGATCCTATGATGCAAGGCTGATTGTTTGCCAGTGTTCTTTACTTGAAAATGAGGAGGTGACCTTCTGCTCTTGGTCTTTATGACATTGCCCCCCCCCCCACCTTCTTTTCTATATACCACAACCACAGTAGTAAAAGCAATCCGTTCAGCTGACCAAGTGAACTTCTAGACCTGCAATCCAAGGGAGGAGTGTACTGTCAATTGCAATGGTTGCCGCAAGGGTATATCATTGTCATTATCATTATTACTTTGATGCATTGGATGAACCTACCGTCTGGTATTTTCATTACCGTAAAGCGTACTCCCTGTAGAGGCAGTAGCACATCTTGCATTGGTTTTGGAGGGGCCTGATATACTTGAGATAAAAGGCTTCCAACTTTATCCAACAACCCTATAAGATCTTTGCGAGATGATCTGGGAGTTAGTAATTGAGCTCCAACCTTTAACAGTTGGCTTTGAAGTTCTTTTTGCAGTAACCATGTTGGTTTGAGGGACAATATGGCAACAAATCAGCAGACAAGGAGCATGAAACACAGATATGGAAGTGCATGTCCAGTTGTAATAAACTCTAATCAGGTCTTAAGGATTAAGATTGGAATAGATAGAAAATTCCAAGAACTTGGTGAATCAACGCCTGATGCTTAGCAGTATGCTACTGCTAGCATTCCCAGCAATGAGAAGGCCAAAAACTGTGGGTGGGCTGATATTGCAAGCAAAGAAAATAGAAAGCAAAGAAATATGGCAGCGGCTCGAGTCAGATCCCTCTAATCACTTAGATACCAAATTTGATGTAGGACACTGTTAGAGCAATTCTACATGAGGGATAATTAGCATAGGATGCTGGTAGAGCATTTCCTCTGGGGAAGGGGTTTAGGATGCTCACACAGAATTTGTCCTTGGCTCACACAGAACTTGTCCTTGGCTCACACGGAACTGAAGAGTCTTGCAATGAGAAATTCACTCAAGTTCAATGTCAAATCATCATTCATAATCTGGTGACTTCGTTACACAAGGGGGCTTTGAATAGAGAAAAGTCTTGGGGAAATTAGACAGCCTAAAGGCTATCAAATAAACTATAAAAGGATAAAATAGGTAATATAAAATAATCCTGACACATTAGGCAGCTAATTCTCACTAAAATATGAAGGAATGTCTTTATTTTGACAATTCTAAAATATGCGTAAAATATGCTTGCGAAAATTATCAAAATGCAAAAGATCACCAATATTGAAATATTCTGATTTTGTAGATCTTTGTAGATCACCTTGGTAGTTGTCGATGCTTTGTATACTGCTGCCACAACTGGCTGCCCGTGATGGTTTTGCTAACCGCCGACTTTTACATTGCTGTATGGTCAGCGTCACTCCTTTTGCCCCTGGATTTTCTCTCCCCCCTATCCCCATCACACAACTGTCACCAACCTCCCTAGTTATGTGGAATTGCTGATGCTTATCCTTTAGTGTCTCTAATTTTTGTTTTCCCTTTTTTTTGGGGGAAGGGGTGGGAGAGAAGGAGAGTGAAAATCCAGTATGGCATTGGGGATCTTCGCGGATGATTGGTGAGGTTATACTATGAAGTTGTAGGAGGAGAGGGAAATCCTACGTTATGGATGTTCCTTCCCCACCCTCCCCAAGGGGGGTGCGGGGAGGGGTGTCGGCCTTTGGGTTGGAGACTATGCATTGCAGGGTAAGGGTAGTGGGTTGAGGATGTGGCCTCTAAACTAGTGTATTGCAATTCTAGAGTCAGATTGCCTTCTTTTCTCGCCTTGAGAGGGACCTTTCATAACACTTCTCCTCTCCCTCACCCCCCCTCCAAAAAAAGGGTGCATGTTCAGGGCATGAATTTTAAATGTTGAGGTTGGGAAGTTGGGATTGTTTATTATTGGTTACCCAAGGTAACCTTATGATCTGTGCTTCATGGCAGTTGGTTGTGAAAGACAATGACTGCCCAACATATGTTTCTTTGCAGAGTTCTCTGGAGAATCCTCAACGCGGAAATTTTGGGAAGACATGGACCATCATCTTTAGTCCGAGGGTCTGCGGTGATGTTGACCTGGAAGTAGCAAACCTTGTTCGTGTCCATCCGCCGTGGTAAGTACGCTTGCAGCTGCCTTTGTGTAATTCATTAACTGGGTGCGAAGAAGTGAAATGTTGGCTGGGAAGTCGGGATAATTGGTACTAGGGTCGTGAGAATCAGCCAGAGTATTCTGTCATGCTAAAATCTACATGTGAGTTGTCCTCTTTGGGCGAAACAAAAACTGAAAAAGTGAGGCAGAGAAGGTAACATATAAGCCTAATGTGCTAACCCTAGTCTATGACTACTTGCTCAACCTGTTGCGGATGAAGCCTCATATTTCCCTGTGCATGGTATAACTCTTCTCAATCTGTATATGTCATGATTTTTTCTTATTCTTCCAGTTCGATTTAGCAGTTCTGTGCAAAGCTTGGCAGATTATTCAAATCACGCGTTGGAAAGGAGAGTAAATGAATAGGTGAAGCTTTTTCGTTGGGTGTCCCTATCAAAAAAAAAAAAAAAAAAACAAAAGGGGGGTTTGATTTTTTATGAGTTTGTGTATTGGACCAGATTCTGCAAAAAACTCATGTATGTAGACTTGACAAAATGTTGGAAGCCAAAATGAGTGTTGTATGATATTTTATGAGTTCATGTGTTGGATCCTATACATTCTGCAGAAAATAATGTTCGCAGTTTTGATGGATCTATTGACAGGAAAGAAGTCCAAGTCCTCCGTGGTGGTGAGATCATAATTTTGGCGACATATTACTCTCAAATTTATACCTGATTTACAAATTTACATCTGTTATGCGCTTATAAGTGAGAATCTGGAGAATTGCTGCTCTTTTCGTGCGCACTTGAATGAGTGGACGTGGTAACATGTAGAATATGGTATTATAAGCAGCATAAGAGAGGTGACTTGATTTGTCTCGCATGTGAGCACCGAGCAGAACATGAGATGTGACTCCAGCTCTGTTTTATATTTTTAGACTGAAAACAATTTGGATGGTCAGACAGAATATGATGAATGTATAAAAATTCTGTTGTCTTTAAGGGAGTCCGGTGGCTACAAATGAAAATGTTGTATGATTAGTGTACAAAGATTTTGTCGTGCTCTGGGACTCTGGTAATTACAAGTTCAAAGCTGTATTGCATCTTAATGTTATCTGCTGCTGGTGCTTGTATGAAAATGCCGTCTCAGGCTAATTTGTATTCCACATGAGATTTCTAAGTAGCCTCCAGGGTCTCCTGTACGGTAAGATTGGTATGACTGTTCATTTATGTTGCAAGCAGAGTTTTTGGAGCCTTGGCGGTAGGACTGTGCAAAATCGGTGAACCGATATTTTGGTTAACTGAAAATCGGTTAACCAATTTTTCGGTTGAAGAAAATTTCGAACCTTAATCGAATGGAGAATTCAGTTAATCGATTTTTGGCTTAACTGAAATTTTCTATTTGTCCAAAAATCAAACCATAATTGAATTGAAAAAATCAATTAATCAATTTTTCGGTTCAGTTAACCAATTTTTCGGTTTGGGTAGCAGGTAATGGTTAACCGTTTCTAAATAATAAAAATGTATACATTCTTACTTAATTCTTTCATTTTATGTTCAAAATTTTTTTATAAAAATTAATTTCGATTGCCATTCATAAATAATGAAGGAACATGCACTTTCTTACCTAAATTTTTCATTATTTATGCATAATTTTTTTTATTTTTTAAGAAATAAATTTTTTAAAGAAAAATTAATTTCAAATTCATTAAACTTATTCGAACTGAAAACTGAAATTTTTTTTGGATTTGATTTTCCAAACCCTTTTTTTTTGAAAAGTTGTTCAAGTAATTGGTTTTTTGCTTCAATTTTTCCGGTTCAGTTTTTTTCTGCATGCCCTTACTTGCCGGATCATTTTTAGAACTTTTCAAGATTGCCATTGAGCCCTCCGGAGGGCTTTACGACATTCTCGGTTGCGCTTTGAACTTTCCAAACTACATTCTAGAATGCCCAATAATATTCAACAATGTTCTTTTTACATGGACTACTGAATCGAGTCAATCGACATCGTTTGTCATGAACGTGGAGACCTATAAATACCTTAATGGGGTTTAAGGTCGTAAATGTTCGAATCAGAAGTAATACAAGGCATTCCTAAATTCTTGGTGTGGGTTCTCTAGTTGTAGTAATCCTGTTTAAAATTCACTAATCCAATTCAATACTTGAATATGACGATTGTAGTAATCATACTTAAAATTATAAACATATAAGTTCAAAAAGCAGAAGTACAAATTTTTTTTGAAAATAAATATATAAAGTATCTGAGAAGACCGAGTTGAGCCACGCAAAGTTTGGACTCAATTCGGGCTTGATTTGACTCAAACACGAGTAAAGTTTTGACTAACTTGACTCCAAAGTGTCATCTAGTCGACTCAATGTTGTTGTAGTATTAAATAGATGAGATTTCAGATATAATGGAAAATTTTGTTTATTATTTGCGATTCATTTTGCTTAGTATGCTCTCTCTCTTTTTGGACTATTTTTGTCCTAGATGAAAAGAGCCCACATTTTAAGAAGTGTTTTTTTATTTTTTTATTTTTTATAGAGTTGATTTATATAAAAAAGACCTAAAGTATTCTCGCCTGCTCTGTGGTTTTTTACACCAAGGGAGCATCACCTAACATTTAAAGTCTCACGTTATCAGAGACAAAGTTGTCTAATTATTTGATGTTTAAAATATAAGCAATTAAATATGACAGTAATTGTGGACGAATTAAAATGCAAAAATGGCCATAATAATGGAAATGAAGGAGTAATACGATAGTGAAATTTCTTTTTGATATTCTAGTTATGCAATAATCACGTAATCGTTTTATACGTTATTCTTTTATGCTTTGAGTACATTGGGATAATTCTGAAAAAGGAAAAAGAAAAGACCATCATATATAAGTTAATATAAGGTTTATGTTTTTGACAAATTAATTAAGTGGACCCAAAAAAGCAAAGTAATGCAGTGAGCAAGCAAGACATTTCACAACGAACCACAAACCTCAAGTATACCATATTCTTAATCATTCAATTTATCACTAAATTTGAGTCATTTGACTAGTGGAAGAATCATGTTTTCACCGATCACCAGCAAGTTTTCTGAACATTTTTGTCGAAGTCGAAGCCATAGAATTTGAAAGTACATGACTAGTTCTGCCAACCTTCGTAATAAATATGATTAATTGTGGAGAGAAATCTCCTAGTACTGTGTTGGGTGTGTGGCCCAAAATACATTGGCATAAATTATTTTAATCGGCGTATTTCATAAAGTCAACTTAGGGTTTAGAAATAGTCAATTACCATATTTACTCTCGTGGCTTTTTCTCTCAACGTATGCGGCATTTTTACTGGACATTATTTGTGATTTTATGACAAAGAATTAACCAAGGGATGTCATGACTGATTTTATGGCAAAGCATTAACCAAGGGGATTATGGCTTTATTGTATTTAAAGGGACCAAGATCAGGTTCATCTAATCATCCAACAATTTCCGTCGTCATCTTCGTCATCCTTACAAACCGAAATTCATCCACTATTTTCGTAGATTTGTGAGTGAGCGTTTTGAGTGAATTTGTAGTCATTTTTGTTGATTTCTTACTCAAGCACATTACTGTGAGATTAATTTTGTACTCTCCCATCTCATAGTAGATTTTTCGATCATGGCCGTCTGTGGTTTTTCAAGATTTGAGTTTTCCACGTAAATTTGGTTCTTGGTGTGATTTTTTGATTTTATCTTACTTTATCTTATTTCATCATTTTCGTCGTTGTATCCAATTTTCTCAATTTCGATCCTAACACACACTGTGAGCGATCGCTAACACATTGTGGTAGAGTACTAAGATAATTAAAAGCATCCGGGACGACGTATACATGATAAAAACCAATGCAGAATCCGGAGCTGTTTGAGGTGCTTACTCATCACTCAGTAAGGAACAATATCGTGTAGAGATAAAGCACAAGGATGAAGATAATGTCCAATAAAATAGTGTGAGGGATAATGTCAAAGCATGAAGTTCTCTTAGATACCAAAGATGAAACACTAAGCCTTCATCAACTGCTTCCATTTAGCAGTTACGCCTTAATAAGATTTATTACAACAAATTCGATAGTATTTTACACTATGCCACGAACAAGTTGAGTACCTAATATATTTTTAGTAGTTTGTATTTAATGATATCGAAAAATATCTTAATCTATAAATTTTCATACTCTCATGGTACGTATAAAAACCAATGCCTCATCTCATTGAAATAATACCAAAAAGTTTTCATTCCGTCACTAAACCTCTATTTATTATTGACATATAACCTTGATAGTTAAGAATATATAAAAGAAGACTCCAAGCCTCATCAATACCCAAAAGAAAAGTCTCATTTAAAAAGTTGGCCTTTTCAATATTAGCTAGTGGGGGATCTTGAGTGCTTTTTTGGGGGGTGGGGGGCAAACTAAATATGAATTTTCTTTTTTTTAATGACATAGATATAATGCCGAGAATAAATTGTTTACTAGGGAAAAGAATTCAATTTTTCAAGTCTTACAAAAACTCCCAATAAATTTAAAATAAAACCTAAAAATCATTTAACAGTCAAAGTAATGCTCTTCGTTCCGACATCCTGAATTTCTCAATTATTGAGTTTGAACTAAAAGTCTTTGATATATGTCTCTCAATAAAAATAACTAGGCTATCTGCAAGAGATTAATCTAGTATTCATTATCTTCCTTGCTAAAAATGCCCTTTCTGTGGTAGCGGTGGAAACAGGAGTAAGAATAAGCATGTCAGTCTATCAAACAAATAATATACATTTGACTTTCCAGTCTCTGCCAGCTTTGCACAAAGTTTTGATAAAATTTGACGTTTCTCATGTTTGCAGTTGTTTGTCCATCACAAAGAAAGTGTTGCACCTGATATCTCAAATTGTGATTCTCTTGTGATGTGAAATCTTAAGGATAATATTTAGCCGCAAGCATGCAAATCTGATCGATGTCATAAGCTTTAAAGCTGTCCTTCGGTTCTAGTATTGATATAAAAGTGAGAAGCTGCATTACTCTCTCATTGAATCGGCCATTCAATTTCTATAACTGTTTGCCAATAGTAACTAAATATATTTCAACTCTATAAAAGCGCTATGTTGTGCCCTCGTCATGTTGCCGGCAAGCTCGACCTTTAAGGGCTATACAGGGGGTATTCATATTAGGAATCAAAATATCATGTTTCCGAAAAAAAAGTTGTTCACCTTTTCCAAAAACACTCCCATCCATTCTCCCTTAAGTTTTGAAAAAGCACCTCAGTGGTGGATACTAACTTCATTAAATTGACAATATCTTGGTATTTTTGTCGCAAAGTTTGGCAAAGAACATTAGCAATTTCCAATATTTTCTTCATCAAATGTGCAGTGAACACAAATTCATTGGAAATGATAGCATTCAAAGTAGCATCAGCATCTCCATGCTGATGAGAGTTGTTAGATTTATCAAGACTAAATGCTCAAGGACTGAAATCGTGGCATTGAACATCTCAATCAAGCTGCGAATAAAATCAAGATGAGAACCCCAACGTGTGTCTCCTACTCTTTTAAAAGTGCCAGTTTGATTAGCCCCTCTGCCAGTCTCAAGCTCATCAACAGACAATAAGTGTGTTATCTCTACAGCCCTAGCTACTTATAACTCATTACGTCGTTTAGTAGATGCCCCAACGTCATTCACAATAAAACTCAAACTTGAGAAAAATTGATGTACATGACTGACCAACCCTAGAAGTTGCAACTAATGCAAAAGTTGTAATCGATAAGCAAAACAATGTATACAATATGCATATGGGCAATATGGAAGAACTAAGGCTTGTAAACCATTCCACTCTCCCCTCATGTTGCTACCACCATCATAACCTTGGCCACGAATATTTTCAACATTTAAATTATGCCGAGTCAAACCACTCCATAACTCCTTTCTAAGTGTTGATGCATCTTTGACATGTACCATGTCAAAAAAGGGTTCTCTTATAAGGCCATCTTTGTCAACAAATCACAAAACCAATGCTATTTGTTCTCTTTTAGACTCATCCTGAGCTTCATCAACAATAATACAAAATTTAGAGTCTCCAGTTTCCTCACGCATGTAATTCCGAACTTCACTAGCAAGAATATGGAGGAGCTGTTTTTGGATATCTGGGGAAGTATACTTGGCATTCTAATGAGCACTGTCTATTGCTTTAGCAACTTCATCATTGTACTCAGTTAAGACTTTCCTAAACTCAAAGAAATTACTGTGATTTTCGGAATCGTTTGAGTCATCATGACCTCTTAAGGGACAAGCTTGAAGAGTTAACAAGCGAGGAATATCAATCGAAGTGTTAAGACGCAATCGATTCATCTAAATTTGCTCCCTGCTTTGCACATTAAAGCACATTACGTATGTGCCCTTCTTGGTTTAAAAGGTCTTCATAATACTTGACTGAATTGTTATGCTATGAGCAAGGGCTATCTCCGAGGTGATTTAGGAAAGCACATTGTTTCCCATCATTAACGTTTTTCCAATTTCTAAACCTAGTTACACTAAATGTGTCTGAACGTGCACTTGAGTTTTCGGGAAAAAAGATAGCACTGTAGACAAAACGCAGCATCTTCGTAAGGTGAATACTCCAACCATTCAGGAAAATGACTAAACCAAGAGTGTTGAAATCGTCGAAGACGTTTTTCAGATCTTGATGAAAGACAATTTTGCAGAAGAGGTTGTTAAGGCTTTAAAATTAAATAAGCCCTTCTTATGTCATCTCGTTTCTCAATTGGGTAGCCCACATTGGAGAACGCCCGGATCACACTCTAAAGACTTAATATCAATTTCGTGAGATTCGACCTTTAATGTTTTTGATGGTCTTGCATGAACCTCAATCATTGGTGATTCAGGAGTATCGTCGCTATCATCAACCGGCACCGTTATCTTCTCTTGTTCCTTTTTTTCAAAAAAGAAGGTGATGCCTGTTTGCTTGCTCATAGCGTTATTTGTGGTTCCAAAAATTTGATGCCTTGATGGTAACCTGAAATTATTCATAATACAAATATAGAATTATTTTATTTGAAATATATTAATAAGGGAAGAAGACAAAGAATAAAATAATTAGTTAAAAAAAAAGGACAGTCCAGTACACAAGCATTCCGCGTCCACGCAGGGTCCGGGGAAAGGCCGCACCCTATTTTATATATTTATTTGAATTTATATTCTAAACTATTTTAATTTGTATTCAAAATTAATCAACAAAATAGGTAGTTCATAGAACATAAATTTCACATTAATTGCATAACTAGAGTCTTTAATTTCTAATTGATTTTCTACTAATATGCCATAAACATATAGAAAAAAATCATATGTATATGACTAATATAATAGAGTAATCCAATGACTTAAACAAACAATTCATAAGATTTGAAAAATAATTATTAAAGGATTGATGATACCTGTAAAATAATCGGTATATGGTATTTCTTCTTCCAAATTTCAACAATATAGTGCTTAACAATTTAAGAATATTGAGTTTATAGGAAAGTTAGATGTATAAATATGTATATATATACATATACACACCCTAGAGGCTAGAACCTGAATATTAGGATTGTAGAAGATTCAATTCAAATAAAAATAGGAAAGTTAATTTAGTAGTGTAGACACATATTACAAAATAGTCTCACTTTGTTACAAAGCAGAATTCAAGTAGGAATATAATACAATTATTATCTTTATTATGTGGAAGGAAAAAAAAACGAAAAATAAACCAAAAGGTGATAAAGGAGTGGGAACTGGGAAGCCTTGCAACAGTGGGAACTGGGAAGCATCTTGTGTTGCTTCTAACAAAAATAAGTGGGGCCCACAGGCACTTCTTACACATTAAAAAATATAAAAAAAGGAGGTCGACAGGCTACATATCCAATTGGAGTTTTTATAGTTTCCATTAAAATATAAAAACAAGGTTGGTAGCAATACATAGAAAAGGCTGGCAGGCTTCATATTTATTTTTGGGCTGGATCTTGGGGGCCTAGGCCATGTTAGGCCCCTTCAATCATCCACCTCTGATATCAGCCCGTATGAATTATCCTTGGTGGCGCAGTGGACACTATCTGCAAAGATGCACGACTCTATTCATGAAAAACTGCACATCGAAAGTATTGTCCAATCCCCTCCCCCCGGGAAAAAACAAAGGCCCCCATTGAACTCCAAAATAGCTTCATTCTGCAACAAATTAACATCCAACAGTCACTTATCCATTACGCATGCCTTAGTGATTGTTATAACATTAATCAATAGAAAAGGGCACATTCCATACATGGCTTAATATGTTTCATTTCAATCCCTGCAGACAAATAGAATAGGATATAATTGATAAGGAACCACAAAGCACAAGAAATATTCACCTAACTAGAACTATACACTACAAGAAAACATGGTGTTTGCGTTGAATAATTAGCGTCGCATTAATATTCAACTCTATTAGCATCTAATTGTTATTTTTAGCGTCGGATAAATTTGTGGTCTTTAATAAAATCCGATTTTTAGCATCGAATACAACAATCATCACTTGTAGAATCGATTTTAGCATCAACTAATGTAGTCTGACGCCAACAGAGTCGAATCCATTCTTTATTCTGATGCAATTAACGTTGATTTTGTTTATGCGATGCTAAATTCGACGCAAACCGAAAACAAAAGGAGTAAGGGGCAGCTCGGGTTCTCTGTCGACAACCACATCCAAAAACCCTTTCCCACACTCAATCTGACGTTATTACCCACCCCCCTCGATCCTTCCCCAACCTCTCTATCGTTGATCGGTGGAGCAAGCTCAGACGTCGTCGGTCAGTCCGATAGGTTAGCGCCATTAATTTTTTCGGTCTCTCTCTCTCTCTCTCTCTCTAACAGCGTTGAATTGGCATTTTGCGGCAGGTTGGTGGTGATTTTCGGTTATTTTAGGATGTTTCTTTGATAAGGATCTGTGTACACTTGGTGTCAATTTTTGGTATGTTTCACATTTCTCAGTTGTTAGTTTGGGCCAAATGTGTTGTAGTGAATGTGTTTGTCTCGATTTCCGGCAAGGATCTTGTTGTACTGAATGTGTTGTACATGCATTGTGCTAATCATTGCTCTTGCCATATGTACTCTCTGTCAATCTGTATTGCCAAATTTTGGGGATAGATGAGCGTATTTGCAAATATAGGTGAATCAAATGCTGAATGTTGTGAATTTGTTGTGATTCTACTTTGCTCTCAGAAGGTTTGTAATGTTAATTGCATAACTAAAATAGCCTATAGAGAATGGGAAGTTAAGGTCTTTGACTAGCAAACACAGTGCCCTACCTTAACCGATCCAAAAAGCTTCCATCTTTCCTACAGATCAATCAAGTTACTTCCCACCTGTTGGATGTGAGGCTAATGCAACAACTGTATACAGTAGTTATGAGAGGAATGCACAATTTTATTATTTGAATATTAGTACCTTCCTTATAAGCAATGAAATAATTAATGAGCTACAATTAGTATATCAAACAAGAAATCCCATGGAACTAATTATTCAATAATTAATATTCTATTGCTTTTCATAAGGCCCATGAAATAGTATTATACATTACCCTTCTATTTCTTTTTATGAGGCCCAATATACACCAAAATACTTTCGTTGATACTTATTATACATTTATCTTTCAATTTCACTTTTATTAATACTTGTGTTTTAAGTGTTGACAGCTGGTGTGCAGTTTTCAGATAGGTTATTGGTTTCTTTTCGCACAATTGTAGGTACAACTCACCTTCAAACGTACTACGTGTGCAAATTCTTCTTGCCTTGATTTTAATTTGACATTGTTACTTGTTGATTTTTAATCTAGCCTAACAATGGTATGATTCCTGATTTAGTCGGTAATTATTTGTTGTTTGAATACACACACACATGCACACACACACACATACATATATATATATACATATACATACGTACATACATACATATATATATATATATATATATATATATATATATATATATATATATATATATATATATACATGTACATACGTACATACATACATACATACATACACATATATATATATATATATATATATGTGTGTGTGTGTTGTTCATGCATTTAATGAGCCTAGCAAACCCATTCAAAAAGTTTGTACAGAACAGGTTACCTTAAAATGCTATACACATACTGTAATGTGTGCGGTGCTAAGGATATTCACTTGGTATGTATAAATTTTTAAATTGTCTGTGTCGGATAGTTTAGAAATAATATGGTGTTAGGTTGTGTGGCTGTTAAATCTTTGCATATACTTGACAAATTTTAGGTGGTAGTTTCTCATATGTTCTCTGGGTGCAATTATGAAGATGAGATGCGTAATGTAGCTATGAATGGTACTCCCATGTGTATTAGGTATTTCATCTCCATAAGTTGTGCTTGAAGAATTAAGGCGAAAAGCTGCCGAATTTTTGTCAAAGTATGCAAAGATGTAGTCGCATGATCTAATATTGTATTATTTCTCAACTTGTTAACTTGTTGTTTGGTTCTAGTTCTCATCTTTCTGAGTCTCATGATTAGTACTTTCTTAAAACATTTAGTAGGATTATTGAACGTTATGACTCAATGGTATGAAACTTTTTAGATGTTGATTTGTGAACCTTGATGGTTGTACGGATGAGACTTTTTAAATGTTGGTTTGTGTACCTTGGAATATGTATGAATTGTGGTTTTTGTTTACAGTGGGATGGCAGCATGTGTATTTGGTAATGAGGTACAGATGTTGAGAATGTGATGAATGTGGTAGTTGAAAAATATATTTACAGAGAAATATAAAAGTCAGCACAATTATGTCAAAAATATTCCATAAATCGTGCTGAAAAAGAATCAGAAGCTAAAAGCATTTTAGTGGTTGAGTGTCTTTTTAATTTAGCATCGGATAATTTATTGGATGCTGTTAGAGACAAAACCAGTTGACCTAAATATAGAATTTCAGTTCTAATTGTGTTAGAAAACATTCGATACCAATGGCGTCAACACCGCAATTCGACACCAAATTTGCATTATTCAACACTAATAGCATTCGATAAAATCTGACGCCATAAGTGTCTATAGCATAGTTCGACGCTAAATTGGAATTATTGAACCCTAATAGCTTTGGACAAATCTGGCGCCATCAGCGTCAACTTTTTATTCAGAAACCAATTCGAATACTATTTGCATCGGATAAAGTTATCCGACATCATTTTTTTTTTTTTTTTTTTTTTTTTTTTTTTTTTTTTTGCGTCGAGAGGTTTTGCATAAGCTTTTAATATGACACAAATCGATGGTTAAGCAATTTAGCATTGGATTTTATCAGTTTTACGTCGGATATTATCGGTTGCTCATGCCGAGATTTCCTGTAGTGATATAGCCCTTACCGAACTTGACAATTGAAAATTGTATCTGACTAAGAAGCATAAGCAGATGTTTAGGCATAACCCGCATCAGTCGTAGAATGGCCTTAGGGCCTAGTTACCCCTGAGGCCTATGATGATCGAAGGAGCCCAATGCAAGCCTTGTGAGGAAACATTGTTGGAATATTTCATGCTAAACTTAATGTCAAAGCCAATGCAAAACTTGAAGTCTATGCTTCTTGCTACATGTTTTGAATGAAATTCAACTTCATTTGTATGCTTGTGACGAAAAGATGTGAACTTTGAGATCTTATTGTATGGTCATGCTCACAATTACTGTAACGCTAGTATAGTCAAATTAACATGAGAATGGATTAAGAGTTGGGAATCCAACCATATTTAGTGTATCCCATTACATTGCTTCATTGATTAATGTTAAATTTTTATATAAATTAGGCCATAAACATAGAGTCATGCATATAAATTCAAATGAGGTTCCAACCCAAAACCAATTGGCAATGGGTGGAGTTGCTCACAAGCTTATATACATGCTCAAACCCTTTAATTTTATCAATGTGGGACAATACCACTTTCATACTCCAACAATTAACTCCATTGATTCACATCTATTTATATTAAGTCACTTAATGATGAAATCAAAGATAACTTTAACTTAGAGTTAGGGAAACCCTAAGTGGTAACTAGGGTATGCTATAAAGAGTTGGAGAACTCTGAACATTTTCTTGACATGAGCTATGATGTACTAAGTATAGAAAGTAAAATGGTTTTACATCAATTTAATTAATTCTAGATTAGCACAGACAACGTGTTTACATAGATGATTTAATGATAAAATGCTTGCTATTTGTTAGTCCAAAATGGGCTAATTTACACTAGAGGGGAATAAATAAGTTGACAAGAAATAATCACAAGATACAAAGTCAAGCATAAAATGGAATATGATGCAGTAAACTCAGGGACACTGACTGAACAAGCCAAAGACACATAACAGAAGCTAAGGTGCAAGACATATGAACATTGTGTTTTTTAGCAAGGATCACCTTTTAATAAGGCTAAGTTCCCCCCTAAGGATTCCTTCTGTAGGATTGAATTAAGTTGTATTGATCTCCTTGAGATACAACTACAAGCGTCCACCTAAGGACCTCAACAACACACCCTTCAAATTCCTCCTAAAGTGATTTCACCTAAGTCTAGGTAGGATAGCTCCCTAACTAATAGTAGAAAGTAAAATTTTTCTGAGTAACCAAGATCTGCTATGTGAAAAATCAAATACTTTTATTTCGGCCAATTATAGCACGCCACATGTCAAATTAATTATGCTGTTTCATTATTAAAAAATTAATGGAGATGTATTGTAGCCAACTAAAACACGCCACATGCCACAAATGGTGTAGAATATAAACGATAATTTTTAATGGAGATAATTAGAAGAAAAACCCTAACTTTAGTTTCTCTATAAATAGAGCGCTACGCCCCTCATTTAAAGGGTCTGAATTCTAAAGAACTCATAAGAGCTCAAGAATTCTCTCAGGAAGAAGACTCTAAGCACTAGAAGTACGTGTCGTCCACTCTCGGAGATCAAATACCTTTTTTTGATTGAGATTAAGTCTCTTAGGCTCTCTATCAACATCAGTTCATTCAAGATTATTCAAGAAGATTGAATCAGAGGATTTACTATACTTGTTCTTGTAACAGTTGCACATAGATGGTATTCATTCTTTGATATAAATATAAAAATTGAATTTGTTTCTCAATTTATTATCTAATTTACTTTAGGCTCGAAATTTAAGCATGCAAATTTCTGGCATGCTCAGTGTGATCTTCTCTGCCTCTCATCTCTTTCTCTGAAGCACAAACTCTACACTCCTTGAAAGATGATATGGGCCCGAAGAACGCCATCCCTCAATCTTCAAGAAAGCTACTCGATCCACATCTTAGAGATTAATAACCGCTAGCATTGTATCTAGTGGAGTTATGACTAGAGATATGGCAAAGGTTACTGCTGCAATAGCCATAAATCAATAGGTTGTGACTGCACCTTCGAATGCACGTAAAATATAAAATCTTCGCTCCAACTTCCCTGAAGGAATCGGCCAAATCACTTCTCAGTGTCGAAGACTATGTCTGTTGCCGACTTTAACATGTAACAAACAGTTTCTCATTGGATGGATGGGCTTGAAGCCTATGCTGGCCCCACCTTGCAATCTTTTGGTAGACATACTGGCAGTGAATTTTCACTAACATCTCCACTGGATCCTCTAATACTGTCATTATGTTAGTCATGGTGACTGAGCAACTAACTTAGAAAAATAGCTCCCAAGCATG
This sequence comes from Carnegiea gigantea, assembly GCA_029747015.1. Classification (NCBI taxonomy): domain Eukaryota; kingdom Viridiplantae; phylum Streptophyta; class Magnoliopsida; order Caryophyllales; family Cactaceae; genus Carnegiea; species Carnegiea gigantea. Next base: position 133,499 of record JAKOGI010000391.1, on the reverse strand, counting down.
AAGGCAACATTAGAGAGACTCACTAAGGATAGTCTATAGAAAGATGCCCAAATCAAGCATCAAAATGAGCAACTTGCTAATCTAATGAAGAAGTTGGAAAACGACCATCTGAATCCTCTAATAAAGACATAAACGGCGAAGAATTCGACAAGGTGTCAAATCGCAGCGAAGACTCTGACGATGAAAGAATACCAAGGAAAGGGAGTCTTTGTTGGGCTCAATGTCTGTTGAAAAGATTCAAAGCCTAATTGCAAATGCAGTTAAGGCTCAATTGGGGGGAGAATCTTGCAAGACACACCTACACACGAAGCCTTACACGAAGAGGATTGATTCCCTTTGTATGCCCTATGGCTACCAACCTCTTAAAGTTAACTAGTTTGATGACAAAGGTAACCCTAAACAACATATTGCACATTTCATCGAAATGCACAGTGATGTTGGTACATAAGGGGATCGATCATGAAATAGTTCGTTCGATCTTTTAAGGGAATTGCTTTCAATTGGTGTACAAACTTAGAGGTTGAATCCATCAATAGCTGGGAACATATGGAGCAATGTTGAGTTAAAATTACCGCAAGTGCACGGTGCCAGTTGTAGCTAGCAACGGCAAGTACAGGTCTTGTCCACAGAGAACTCGGTTTCAACCACCAAACCAATATATAACACTCTATTTAGACCAGAATCTACTAAAATTGGTTTTCAATAAGTAACAGTTCTATTTGGCTGAAAACTACTACTGTTATCTAACGAAGGTCCTGAATTGGGGTTCACCACACTATTGTGCTCCTTGGATTATAAACTAAGTCATGTAATTCAACCCACATAGACAACTGAAATGGAATGATTACCAATTAAAGCGCATCTACGCCTTCTCTCGAAGGTCGTTAGACTGATAATTGTCTATTTTTATGAAATTGGAATCAACCAAACCATAGGATTAAGTAACCGTTATTCCCAATTGAACTCCTAACTATTTTCATGTCAAGAAATTAAATTGCTCACAAAGCAGCTCTAAGCAAAGGATTCAACTGTCATTGATCTCCTAAACTTTAACTTAAGAACAGGAATTCAATCCTTTCAGGCAATTCATCGAACACTTGGCATGCTAAGTGAGAATTCAGTCATAAACATGGGGATTCAGTAACAAAACCTAGAACATGATTCCAATTCGCACAATAGGGGCTACGCCCAATTTAAGACAACAAATTTAGCCTCTAATCATCATTTCAATCACAACCACGATCAAAAATGCGAACATGATTAAAAGTATTAACTTTGAACTAAAACACAAAAAGAAAAAGGTAAGGGAACGTACTTTTTATTAACTGCAGCAACAATCTACCAAAATGCATAAATCGATTCCAATCCAATGCCTTGAAATCAACAATAACAAAAATAATCTAAAGAAAACCTACAGTCGCCATTTTTCAAGAAAGAAGAAGAGAGAAAACTCAATAATCCCCAATTACAACGCGAAGTCGCAATTAACCGGGCTTCACTAAGGTGGCACGGTCATGCCGCACGGCACGGGGTCCCCGTGCCACTTTGTTGCCTCTCGTTTTCTTGTTTCCTAGGGTGACACGGTCATCCTGCACGGCATGGTGCCCCCATGCCACTTCCTCTTGACTTGAAATCTACCTTTTGACTCCTGTTTGGCGCGACATTGACTTGTTTTTCTCGTTTCTTCCAGTTAAACTACTAAAAACATAACAACACATCATATAGGTAGATTTGCAGTAAAGAATGCCTAATCAACCTCTATACTCTTGAAGTTTTTACCAAAAACTGCTGAAATGAGAGGTAAAAATCGAGTCTAAATGAGGCAAAATATAGGTTTACCAAATTCCCCCATGCTTATCTCTTACTTGTCCCCAAGCAAGACTGAAATATGAATGAACCGCCAGGGGGTCAAAAACCTCTAACCACTCGCCTCCTCAGGCAAGGCCAATGGTAGATCAGTCAAATCAAGCATAGGTGTGCATAACTAGTGGAGCAATTCGAGGCATAAATATGTAATTTCAAAACTCATTTAAAAACGTTGGGAAGACCACATGTTCAACTCAGCATCCAGTCATACCATATCACACCCCTCCCCAATCAAGACGCCTCCGAATAAGTGGTGGGCTAGAAGGCCTAGCAGTGACTCTCATAAGAGGAACAAAGCAAATGCGCTCCCTCACATGTGTTTAAGATGTAAGAAGGTTCACTCAACTCTCTTCCAATCGAACAAACTACCATAGGCTTGGTAAGATTCTCAATTCTCCACTGTGAAAGTGCAATATGCAAAATAATAATCAAGAGGACTTTTCAGGGTTATAATGGGGCTAAGGGTACAGGTAGAAAGGGGGCAAATGATTTAGAAAATGAGGAGCTAATAGCAGAAGCGAGTGAGCAACCAATAATTGAACCAACTATACCACACACTCTCCTAAAACGTAATAAGAATACACCCTTAAGTAGACAGACCATTGGGAATGAACTACGACAACATGCCAAACACTCTTATTCACCACTTCTTTTCTTTTTTTTTTTTCCCATTAGGATTTGAACACGTTTCTTCTCCTTTTTTTTCTTTTTTTTTTGAAACCTGTTTTTCTTCCTTTGTTTTTGAAAAGGAAATGAATGATTGGCACGCGTAATAACTATACACTCAATCCCCAATGATCACCATATACATCCTTGCATATACCAAAATGAACCACCAATTTGCATAACGCCCAAAAACAACCCACAAAATAATGAAGTGTTGCCCCACTGGCTTTGGCTTAGAGGTAGGAGATGTGTTTAGGCCAATAGCTAATAGTAAAGGGTTCACAACAAAAACAGGCAAGGCTCAAAGGGGTAAGCAAGGGGTCAAAACATTAAATCACGGGTGGTAGATTTGGCTATGTAGCTCAGGAAACAAATGAATGCCTCTATCATATTATCATAATGCACATGCTAAATGCAATTTCAAAGAGAATCAAAGCAAGTTCTAGAGATGTAGTCATGGAAGAGGCACACATGAAAGAAAATGTGAGACTAAATTGATGAATTAGTCTATAGGCTCAAAATCTCATAGGTCACACTACCAAACACATAACTAGCCCAGAGATATTCCACTTAGAAGGAATAATCAATCATGATGAGGGAAGTTCAAGGGCAAACAGTATGCAAACCAAACAATGCGATCAAAATGCTTTCAAAATCATCAACCAAAGGCATTTGCCACAAACAACCCACAAGTATGCACAACCATGTCAACCAACTGATCACCAATGCCTTGGTTATCGTCATAGGAGGGGGTTTTTTTTTCCAAAGGTTTTTTTTTCCCAAAGCAGTAGTCACTAAGCAATAAATCACCCTACGCAGGTAACTAGTGGATAAATGAAGAGAAGAGTAAGAAGAATTACCTCACAGTCTTGTGAAGCTCCACTCAACACATTTCCACTCGAGACTAAGGGTTAGGAAATAAAATATGTACAATGCATCACCTACCTATATGCATTATCCTACATGCTTTTCTAAATGGATGAATAAAAGGAAAACTAATACACCCTAAACATGCTGCTAAACTAGAATGAAACCTAAAGTGCTAAATGTGAGGAAAAATATACAATGCACCCCATTAAACAGATATAAACATCCCCCCATGCTTGGACCCTTCATTGTCCCCAATGAAAATGTGATGCATAAGAAAAGAAGAGGAAGGGGGAATACACTCACAGTCACTGGGTGCCGTCGGGCCCTGGAGGTGGCCAGAAATGCGGAGGAAATGGATGGAAGGTGGAGGAATCATAAGATGGGAAGGATGAAGAGCCACCCTGATCACCCTGAAAGGAGCGTAAATGCTCCTCCATCTGTCGAATGGACTCCGACTGGCGCCAAAGTAGCTCGTTCATCCGCCGATGCTCCTCATACTCTCGGGCTTCCCTCATAGCCCGTTCCTCCTCCCTCTGAATCCGCTGCTGCTCCAGCTCCTCCTGGCGGTCAACGAAACCCCGAAAATAGGAAACTCACTCCTTAATGAAGTCCATGCGCTCGGATAGGCGACCGATGTCCGCACGCATGCTTGTGAAGCCCTCCCGAAGCTCGAAAACCTCCACTTGGAGGTTGGAAAAAGACTGGAGAAAGGTGGGGTCGAGCGGCATGTATGCCGCTGAGGAAGAAGACCCACCCATCTCATGGGTGAATGGTGGGTAAAGTGGTGGTGGAGGTGGTGGGATGGTCGCCTCCGCAGCAGGGGTATCCTCGGGCTCGGACTCTCCTCGGCCCGCATCAACGTCCTCCTCCTCCTCCTCCACATCATACTCATCATCTCCACCCTCATCAACCCCAATGTCCTCATCAGCTGCTAACTGTTCCTCCCGAGGTAGAACAATTGCCCTAATAATCCTCCGGTCGCAGTTCCAATTTCTTTTGTTAGTGACCGTGGTGGGCTCAGCATTGGGAAGGGTGGAAAGGATGGTTTTGTGGTGGGGGTACCGAATGGTGTCACCTCGAGTGTCTATAATATGCATATGGTGGAGGGTGCCAAGGTCAAGGTGACCACCTAGGAAATGGGGCTTGAGAATGGAGAGTTGTGAGCTGTAGCCCAGGGCATTAGCAATGGCTGTAACAGTGCCGGCAACGCTAATGACATTCCTATTGCTGGTCTTGGCTATTTCCGCCAAGTGGCGAATTATGAAGGCCCCTGTGTCAATGGGGGTACCGGACAGAGCGCATCAGATAATAAACAGCTCTGCCTTCCGACAACCATTTTGGTTGTCGTTGCGTCCCAAAACAATATTAGCGGTTAGGCATTATAGGTACCGCAGGTTGGCATTACAGATGTCTGTGGCCTTCGCCTATCGGGGGTTAAAAACCCTAGGTCTCCCCCACTTATCAGTATACTCCTTCTGTTTGGAGCAGGTGATGCTCAGCCAAACGGGATCAGGTCTCCACAATGAGGGCACATCTCTATAAGCCCCATCGACCACTGGGAATCTCAAAAGTTCATTAAACATCCTCAAACTTATCTAGTGGTCGATGTTGAACATTCGAAAGTAAATAGCCACCTCATGACCACCATAATTACCATCCCAATCAACATTTAATGAACTCAAAAAGTCGACCATAAGGCGATCATAGGATGTACATTGCATGTTTATATACTCAGTCCATCCTAATCTACCAAGTAGAGTTAACATATCATCCAACATTCTCAAAGATCGCAATGAGTCAGCATGAAAGTATTTTTGCTCACTAGTATTCCTAGTGGCTAAAAAGCTCATAGCGGGACTTTTGTTCATCATTAACAAACTGCAAACCCCTAGTGCTAGCAGGTAAAATGAGAGGATATGCATCCTTAGTACCTTTAGCAGAAGCATGGCAGCTGAAGAGGAGGTTGCCCGTGATGATTTCTTGGGTTGGGCTGGAGCCTTTGAAGCCTCTCCAGTTTGTTTCTTTCCCATGGTGTGAATGAACATAGATCAGGACCCAAAAGTAGAGGTAGGAGTTAAAAATAGCAAGAGAAGGGCCAATTTCTTTCTCCACAACCTTCAACCTCAACAATGGAGGTTAGGGTTTTAAAGAGAGAAAGTGAGTTGTGGAATGGGATGAGTTTGAGATGAAAAGGTGAGAAAATTTGAGAGTAGAGTGATTGGAAGTGAAGAAATTGAAGAAATTGGAAAGAATTTGAGGGAATTTGAGAGTTTGTGGGGGAGGATTTGGGTGGGTATGGTGAGAGAGAGAGAGAGGAGCTGTTTCGTGCTTTAGAGAGAGAAAGAGGAGAGTTTGAATGGGGAAGAAGGAAGAAGAAGAATAAATCGGGCCTTTTGGCTGAATTTCAAAGTGGCACGGTCGTGCTGTAGGGCACGGGCACACCGTGCCACTCTGCTGTTCAGCATGCTGCAGGGCGAAAATGGCACGGTCGTATCTATGGGCACGGGGTGACCGTGCTACTTTGCTGATCATCAAATCATATATTTTTTTCTTGCTCCTTCTTTGTGGCACGCCCATGCCACGCAGCATGGGGTGCCCATGCCAACTTTCGGCCCTCTCAGTCATATCCTTTCAAAGCCGTTATTTCTTTTTCCCACTCATTTTTTTCGAACTTTTTCTCCCATCTCCTCCATTTTTGTCCATTTTCATTTTTTTCTCTGTTTTTTTTTTTTTTTTAACAGTAAAGCTTGGGTTGCCTCCTAAGAAGCGCTTATTTTAGGTCCCGAGCTTGACCTTAAGATTCTTTAGGGGGACGAGACATCGGGGAGGGTACAAGTAACTTTCTCCTCAAGTGACTCACCGGCGATGTCGTGCTTCAGGCAAGACCCGTTAACCTTGAACGATTCGGTAGCCTCAGTGCCGATCTCAATAGCCCCATATGGGTATACCTTTAACACCTTGAAGAGGCCCAACCATCTAGAACGAAGCTTTCTCGGGAAGAGTTTCAAGCAGAAATTGAAGAGAAGAACTGAGTCACCTTCTCGAAACTCCCTCCTGTGGATAAACTTGTCGTGCCATCGCTTCGTTCTCTCCTTATATATCCTAGAACTCTCATAGGCGTCCTGGCGGATCTCCTCAAGTTCGTTTAATTGTAGCAACCGTCTCCCCCCTACAGACTTCAAATCAAAGTTAAGGTGCTTGATAGCCCAATATGCCTGGTGTTCTAATTCTACGGGGAGGTGGCAGGGCTTACCATAGACAAGCTGAAAGGGGGTAGTGCCAATGGGGGTTTTGAAGGCGATACGGTAGGTCTAAAGAGCGTCGTCAAGTTTGTCCACCCAATCCTTCCGTGATCTAGCAACCGTTTTCTCTAAGATGGCTTTAATCTCTCGGTTGGAAATCTCTACTTGGCCACTAGTTTGTGGGTGGTAGCCAAGTCCAAACTTATGGTGCACTCCATATTTCTTCAATAGAACTTCGAGTTTCTTCTCTATGAAGTGTGACCCATTGTCGCTAATAAGCACCCTTGGGACCCCGAAACGGGGAAAGATCACCTTCTTGAACAACTTAGCCATTACCCTAGAGTCATTGGTAGGGCCAGCCACGACCTCCACCCATTTGGAGACGTAATCCACTACAACTAGGATGAATTTGTTGCCTCTGGAAGATGGGAAGGGCCCCATGAAATTAATGCCCTAGACATCAAATATCTTAACTTCTAAGATGAAGTTAAGGGGCATCTCATTCTTCCTGGAGAGGTTCCCCGTCCTTTGGCAACGATCACAAGAACGAACATAGTGGTGGACATCTTTGAATAAGGAAGGCCAAAACAACCCAGCTTGGAGTACCTTCGCGGCAGTCTTGGAGGTACTAGCATGCCCTCCACAGGGAGAGTCGTGACAGTGAGAAATCACGCTCTGAATCTCTTCTTCAGGAAGGCATCGCCTGCAAATCCCATCCGTACACAACTTGTAAAAGAAGGGCTCCTCCCAGAAATACATCTTGACATCATGGAGGAATTTCTTTTTCTGGTGGGAGGATAAATCATGGGGGAGGATCCTCGAAGCTCAGTAGTTTGCATAGTCAGCGAACCATGGGGCTTCCCCAGTGGATACAGCCAAGAGATGCTCATCAGGGAAAGCATCATCAATGAGGTTATCGTGGCTTTCAATAGTGAGCCTGGAGAGATGATCAGCCACGACATTCTCAGGCCCCGCCTTGTCTTTGATCTCTAGGTCAAACTCCTGGAGTAGCAGAATCCAGCGGATAAGGCGAGGCTTGGCATCCTTCTTCTCGAGGAGGTGCTTGAGTGCAGAATGGTCGGTGTACACAATGACCTTAGAACATAGGAGATAAGGTCTAAACTTTTCCATCGCGTACACGATCACAAGCAACTCCTTCTCAGTCGTGGTGTAGGTCTGCTGGGTCTCATCCAATGTTCTACTAGCATAGTAGATCACCACTGGCTTCTTATCCTTCATTTGCCCCAGAACTGCCCCCACCGCATGGTCGCTAGCATCGCATATGATCTCGAATGGGAGATCCCAGTTCGGTGGTTGAATGATGGGGGCAGCAATCAGTGCCTGTTTGTTCCTGCAAAAAGCTTCATGGCATTGATCAATAAGCATAAATGGGACATCTTTGGCCAAAAGTTGAGTGAGAGGTTTGGTGATCTTGGAGAAGTCCTTGATGAAGTGGCCGTAAAACCCTGCGTGACCAAGGAAACTCCGTACCCCTTTGACCGAAGTCGGAGGGGGCAATCGCTCTATGACCTCAATCTTAGCCTTATCAACCTCGATGCCCCTAGTAGAAATAACATGACCCAATACCACCCCTTCCTGCACCATGAAATGACATTTTTCCCAGTTCAACATAAGATTGACTTCCTCACATCTATGGAGTACCTTCGTCAAATTTTCTAAACACAGGTCAAAGGTACCTCTATAAACGGAGAAATTATCCATGAATACCTCCATGATGTTATAAAATCAGAAAATATGGCAGTCATGCACCGCTGGAAAGTGGCAGGGGCATTACATAACCCAAAAGGCATCCTACGATAAGCAAAGGTGCCATAAGGGCATGTGAACGTAGTTTTCTCCTGGTCACTTGGATGGATAGGAATCTGGAAGAAACCGGAGTACCCATCCAAGTAACAGAAGAAAGAGTGTCTGGCCAATCTTTCCAGCATCTGATCAATAAAGGGAAGGGGGAAATGATCTTTCCGGATGGCTTGATTTAGTTAGCGATAATCAATGCACATACACCACCCGGTAATAGTCCTAGTGGAAATGAGCTCGTCACGCTCATTCTTAATGACGGTCACACCATCCTTTTTTGGAACTACTTGAACTGGGCTCACCCATTCACTATCAGAGATAGAATAGATGACCCTAGCATCAAGGAGTTTGAGAACCTCCTTCTTAACAACCTCTTGCGTATTAGGATTTAAACGACACTGACGTTATCGGGAGGGCGGTGACCTTCATCAAGAAAGATGCGATGCATACATAATGAAGGACTAAGTCCCTTGATGTTTTCGATGCTATAACCGATGGCACCCCTATGCTTTCTGAGCACGCCCTACAATTTTTTAAGTTGGGGGTTATCAAGTTTAGCACTGACGATGACAGGGAACTGATGATCAGGGTCAAGGAACTTATACCTGAGATGAGGGGGTAGAGGCTTCAACTCCACCTTCGGTGAGCACTTCTCTTCCTCCTTGAAGTTACACTGCTCCACACTAAGGATCTCCCTGGGGGATTATTTCCCAGTGTAGGTAATAGAGGCATCGAGGAGTCTGGCATACTCCTCCGTCTCGCCTGATTGGGAACTAATCACATGACAGCTGACCAGGGCTGCCTCCAGTGGATCCTCCACAAAATGGTAAGTCATAGCCTCATGATTGAGCACCTTCTCCAATATATCGACTCTGTAACATGTATTGTCTGGAGAAGGTGAGGCCATGGATTGGGGTAGGCAAAATTCTACCTTTTCATCCCCAACTTGGAAGGAGAGCTTACCATTCTTCACATCAAGCATAGCCCATGCAGTGGCCAAGAAGGGCCTCCCTAGGATAATGGGGATGCGGGAGTCCTCTTCTATCTCTATGACAACAAAGTCAGAGGGAATGAAGAACTTTCCTACCTGCAATGGGACATGCTCAAGAACACCAAGGGGGTACTTGACGGATCGATCAGCGAGCTGCAAGGAGATGGTAGTGGGTTTCAAATCCCCCACTTGCAGCTTCTTACAAATGGAGTACAGCATAAGGCTCACACTGGCTCCAAGGTCGCATAGTACCCTACTAATAGTTAGATCCCCGATAGAATAGGGAATGAAAAAACTTCCTGGATCTGAAAGCTTAGGAGGAAGTTTGTTCTGAATGATAACACTGCACTCCTCAGTGAGAGACATTGTGGCATTCTCGAGTAGCTTCCCTTTATTGGAGAGCAAATCCTTCAAGAATTTGGCATAAGAGGGCATGTCTGTAATGGCCTCTAAAAAGGGAATATTGATGTGAAGTTTTTTTAGCATCTCGAGAAATTTGCCATACTTGTGCTCCTCCCTACCCTTTACTAGCCTTTGAGGGTAGGGGACAGGAGACTTGTAAGGCTTCGCAGGAGAGGAGGTGTTCTTTACTTCAACCTCCTTGGGCTTTTCAATCTGAGCCCTTTCACTTGGGGCCTCAATGGGAACCTGCTTCCTGGCACTACCCTCTTCCTCAATCTCTCCCTTGTCTTCCCTCATGGGCACTGGGGGGCCATCTAGCTCCTTACCACTCCTTAGTGTAATGGCGTTCATTTAACCTTTGGGGTTGGTCTCGGGTTGACCACGTAAGTGCCCCTGAGGCCTGGACAGGTGGCTCACCTGCTGTGCAATTTCAGCTATTTGGTTCTCCATCATCTTCTGATGAGTAGTCATGGCCTCAAATTTGGAATTCAATTAGCTAACCGACTCACCAAGGGCTTTATTGGTCTTTGACTGGGTCGCTATGAAGCACTCCATGAGACTCTTTAGATTAGACTTAGGTTGTTGTGAAGGTTGTTGTTATGGAGGTGGGGCGTAGGGTGCCTTGTATTGGAAACCGGGGGGGTTGTGGTTAGGAAGTATTGGGTGGCATGGGATTGTTGTTGCGGTAGGAGAAATTTGGGTGATTTCTCCAACCGGGATTATAAGTGTTTGAGAAGGGGTTATTTTGTGGGCGTTGGCCATAGTTTTCCATTGCATTGGCATGCTCAATGCCTGGGAAAGTGGATTGACACTCAGCAGCAATGTGGCCTTGAATGCCACAAATCTCACAAAGGGCCTCAACCTCAAACATCGCACCAGATGGATCTCCCACTAAACTCCCTGGAGGAGGAGTTCCGAGCCTGTCGAAAAGCTGTGCTAAAGCATCAACCTTACTAGCTAGCAGGTCCACAGCGTCGATCCCATAGATCCCACTGGCTTTCTTCAGGGATGCCCTCTCGCTGGACCAATGGTAATTATTGGAGGCCATCTCCTCTAACAAGGCCTTCGCAGCCTCTATCGATTTCCCCATAAGTGCGCCGCCAGCTGCGGCATCAACTGACATCTTCTGTGACTGGTCTAATCTATTATAGAAGGTTTAGATTAGAAATCAGTCGGTTACTCTGTGGTGGGGGCATTGGTGTTGAAGATCCTCGAACCTTTCCCACGCCTTATAAAGTGACTCATCGCCTCTTTGAGAGAAGGAGGTGATGTCCGCTCTCAACCTAGCGGTATTGCCTGGGGGAAAATACTTGCTCAGGAATGCAGTCGATAGGGCTTCCCAGGTTGTGAAGGAGTTGGGCTCTTCATTGAGGAGCCAATCATTGGCTCTGTATGTCAGCGAGAAAGGAAAGAGCCGAAGTCTGATGGCATCGGTGGAGGCCCCGTTGAGTTTAATTATGTCACACTTCGCTAGGAAGTTGCGAAGGTGAAGGTAGGGGTTCTTCGTGGGTCGCCCACTAAACTGATCTTTCTCCATGAAGGATACGAGAGCAGGCCGCAGCTCGAAGTTGTTCGCTTCGACGGCCGGGTTGACAATGGACGAGGTGAGGCCGGTGGCCTACGGTAGGACATAATCCCGTAGGACCCTAAGATTTCCCTCGGCCATCTCAACTCGTGCTTGTTGCCTTTTCCTTGCACCGCTTTGCCTTCACGCAGTGGCTTCGATCTCTGGGTCAAAAGGAACAAGTGGTTGATCCTTCTGACTTCACCTGCACATACAAAGCCGATAACTATGCCAAGCATAAGCAAGCCCAAGCAAAGGTAAAAGAACAAGGGGGAAGAAGAAAGACGAAAGAGAAAAAGAAAAAGCCTAATCTAAAGCGTTTTGAATTGCTTTAGATGTTGAAGCAACCAAGCTCCCCGGTAACGGCGCCAAAAACTTATTGAGTTAAAATTACCGCAAGTGCACGGTGCCAGTTGTAGCTAGCAACGGTAAGTACGGGTCGTGTCCATAGAGAACCGGTTTCAACCACCAAACTAATATATAACACTCTATTTAGGCCAGAATCTACTAAAATTGGTTTTCAGTAAGTAACAGTTCTATTCTGCTGAAAACTATTGCTGCTATCTAACAAAGGTCCTGAATTGGAGTTCACCACACTATTGTGCTCCTTGGATTATAAACTAAGTCATGCAATTCAACCCACACAGACAACTGAAATGGAATGATTACCAATTAAAGCGCATCTACGCCTTCTCTTAAAGGTCGTTAGACTGATTAGGTGATCCTAATTATCTATTTTCATGAAATAGGAATCAACTAAACCATAGGATTAAGTAACAGTTATTCCCAATTGAACTTCTAACTATTTTCATGTCAGGAAATTAAATTGCTCACAAAGCAACTCTAAGCAAAGAATTCAACTGTCGTTGATCTCCTAAACTCTAACTTAAGAACAGGAATTCAACCCTTTCAGGCAATTCATCGAACACTTAGCGTGCTAAGTGAGAATTCAGTCATAAATATGGGGATTCATTAACAAAACCTAGAATATGGTTTCAATTCACACAATAGGGGCTACGCCCAATCCAAGACAACAAATTTAGCCTCTAATCATCATTTCAATCACAACCACAATCAAGAACGCAAACATGATTAAAAGTATTAACTTTGAACTAAAACACAACAAGAAAAAGGTAAGGGAACATACTTTTTATTAACTGCAGCAACAATCTACCAAAATGCATAAATCGATTCCAATCCAATGCCTTGAAATCAATAATAACAAAAACAATCTAAAGAAAACCTAGAGTCGCCGTTTTTCGAGAGAGAAGAAGAGAGAAAACTCAATAATCCCCAATTACAACGCGAAGTTGTAATTAACCGAGCTTCACTAAGGTGGCACGGTCGTGCCACATGGCACGGGGTCCCCGTGCCACTTTGCTGCCTCTCGTTTTCTTGTTTCCTGGGGTGGCACGGTCATCCTGCATGGCATGGTGCCCCCATGCCACTTCCTCTTGACTCGAAATCTACCTTTTGGCTCCTGTTTAGCGTGACATTAAATTGTTTTTTTCGTTTCTTCCAGTCAAACTACTGAAAACATAACAACACATCATATAAGCGGATTTGGAGAAAAGAATGCCTAATCAACCTCTATACTCTTGAAGTTTTTACCAAAAACTGCCGAAATGGGAGGTAAAAATCAAGTCTAAATGAGGCAAAATATAGGTTTATCAAGCAAAAGTTCCTTAACAAATTTTATCGTACTCAATGCAGTTTTACTATAACCGAGTTGGTGAATACTAAGCCGAGGAAGATGAACTTGCCTTCAATTGGATCAACTGCTGGAGATCTGTAAGTCTCGAAAGCCTCTACTATTGAGATGTGTTCTTAAGGCATGGAATAGGACTTGCTGTATGTTTTATAGATGAGCAAGCCAAGGACTTTTCAGGAATTGCTGCTAAAGCTCATGACATAGAGATGACGACAAAAAATTATTATGGTAAATCTTCTTCCACACATGAAATCAAGAAGGAGAAAGATGACTCTAAGGAGAGTTCTAAGCCCGCAAAGGAAACTATGATTGTTTCCACCGGAGAATCCGAGCGGATTTCAAGGAAGTCCAGGCAAGAAGGGAAGAAGGCTTTATTCTTTAAAAAGGCAACAAAGAAAAACACCCTACATTAAAGGAGCTTCAAGAGAACAACTACCCATTCCTTGATTTAGACTTGTCAGGAATTACTTGAGAACAAGATCATTGAAATCCTTGAATGAAGGTGACCAAACGAGGCTAAAAAGACAAATGACCTGAAGTACTATCAGTATCATAGGGTCATTAGTTACACTCTAGAGAGTTGCATTACTCTCAAAGAGTGTATTACGCAACTGGCTAAGGATGGTAGGATCATACTGGACTTAGACGACACTACTAAAGCTAATCATGTTTGGTTCAATCGGAGTCTTTGCCAAGTCATGTCCAACTTCACTAAGAGGAAGGGCATGGTTTGACTCCCTCGCTAGTTCAGAAGTTTAGAGCCAGTGGTTATACAATCAATGGTACAAGTGCTTCCTTTAGAAACCAATCCCACTATTACTATCACATAGCATAATGAAGGGGGTGGACCCTTATCATTAGACGAAGGCCCAAGAAGCGAAAGCAGGACCATCAACCACTTCTATATTGTAGAAAGAGACAAGGGAAGAAGAAGGAACCTCAGCATATAAGGGGTAGAAAGAGCTCGAAAATAAATAAGAAGCTGGAAATTCAGCTTGTTAGCCTACTTGAGAATGAACCACTTATTCCTGTTACAATGGAAGTGTTTTTCCTAGTAGGCTTCTTTAATAAAGTCACTATCAACATGACCTCTTATACTGAGCTAAAAGACGAGGGAGATGGAGAAGAAGAAAAGCAGGAGAATTCTATAAAAAAAGATGATAAAACTCTAATCGTTTTAGAGGCCTTACTAGCACATATGGTTTAGAGGCAAATCTTTCACTTATCAGAAGAGATGCGTCAACATGTGGCAAGCTCAAAGATGTTAGAGAGTCCTCAAAGACCTTGCCAAGTATGTTGCTTACAACACAACTATCGCTTTCAATGATGATGACTTGTTTTGAGACTTTGAAGCTCGCAATCGTCCTTTATTTGTGACTGTTTATAGTAGGGAGCAAAAAGTCAAGCTCATCTTGGTAGATGAGGTTCATCTATTAACATCATGCCTAAATTTATGATGAACAAAATAAGGTTTATAGTGGAAGAGCTTTCTAAGACCGAAATGGTGATTCAAGGGTTTAGCCTAGGTAGTCAGTGTGCGTTCGGTATGATTTGCCTAGAGATAACAATGGGAGATCTGTCAACATCTTCAATCTTCCAAGTAGTTGACTCCAAAACTTCCTACAAATTGTTGCTTGGACGCCTATGGATCCATGAACATAGAGTAGTAGCTTTGCCCCTCTATCAATGTCTGAAGTATCATCGTGGTAGTGAAAAGAAGATCCATGGTGATGTCAAACCATTTACAAAGGTACTGTCACATTTTGTCGATTCTAAATTTTTTGAAGAAGGCACTGTACCTAAGGAAACAATGCCCTCAATAATTTTCTGTACAGGCAAGGGTGATTAAAAGGCTATGAAGAATTCTTAGGTAGTATTAAGGCATGAGGGCATGAAACAAGAACAACATTATAAGGACATTTAATAAGAGATTACAGCCTAACTTGCTAAACAAGTTGCTAAATAAGTGGTGGTTTCTACAAATAAATGCCACCGGTCTTAAGCTACGTTATTCAAGCTTTTCGAAAGGAAGGTGAATCACATTCAGTGGGCGCACAAGTGAAAATACTAGGGGTAAAGCTATCAAGAAGGATAATATGGCTAGCCGAAACACCCTTAAAGAAAACACACATTGCCAACACAAAAGGTGCATCAACTAACAAAAAGTAGACCCTCTTTGCCTAGGTTTGTCCTTTGTTACAAGAGCTTATCAAAAGAAGAGAACTCATCAAATGCATGAATCAAGGAGGGATTTGACCTAGATGCATATAGGCTTATGGAGAAGGCAGGTTATGATTTTAACAATCTTGCTACGTTGGGGAAAGCAGTGGAAATGGAAGCATATGGCTCAATAAAATGCAAAAAAAGGTTTAAGAACAAGGAGGCCTGGTAAAAATCTCAAAAGCTATCTTGGTTGTACCACCACAACCAATTAAGATATCAGGGGATGAAAGGTCAAGTAGTATGTGGTTCAACACATCTGCGCTAAAGAAATGGAGGAGAATGGGGATGAAAATGCTCAACCTACCATGAAGTCTTTTGTATTTGATAGTTACAACCACCCACCTCAAAGAAATGCCCATCTGTCTTTGCTAGAATTGGGGAAGGTTAAAACCCTAAGCCTTTTATGTTAAGAGAGTTAGGGACCATGCATAAGCAAAGCCTTTAGTATTCCATAGAATCGAGAAAGGAGGGGAATCACTAAAGCCACTGTCGCAGGAATAAAAGGATTCAATGTTCAATCATCTAGGTGATGGAAATGAGTCTAAAGCTCTAAACTTTCTTACATAAAGTGATTTTCAGCTCTTGATACAAAGATAGCTGGTTCTCTAAGGGTAAAGAGGTGCATTATAATCTTCACTAGTCAGCGAGGTGATTCTGCCTCTATCAAAAAAGATAAACAATAAGAAATGACTCCTTATAATCATATCATAGCTTTAGAATATGAGGACTTAAATTCAGAAATAGGCACAGATACTTTTGAAACTCTTGAAGATTGGAGGGAAGGAGGGAGCTACATCAATTTGAATGTCAGAACAATCGGGGAGCCTCATCTAATCTATGTAAGTTCATTGCTTACAACTGAGGAAGAGAATAAGTACTTTGATCTCCTCTTAGAGTACAAGGACGTATTCACATGGTGTTACATGGAAATGCCAAGGCTCAATCCTAAGATTGAAGTCCATTGTTTATCTATTAAAAGGGGTGTTTCTCCTAAAAAGCAGACTCAATGGCACTTTCATCTAGAGTTAGTACTTGAAATCAAAAAAGAGGTCAACAAACTCATAGAGGTAAGGTTCATTTGTGAGGTAAGATGCCCAACTTGGATTGCAAACTTTGTCCCGGTACAGCAGAAAAATGGATAAGTTTTCATCTACATAGAGTTCTGGGATCTTAGCGACGCATGCCCAAAAGGAGATTTCTCATCGTCTGTCACCGAGCTCATGATTGATTCAACTACGAGACATGAGGCATTATCATTTATAGATTATACTGCAAGGTATAATTAGATCCAAAGGGTGCCAGAAGATTAAGAAGCCATGATCTTTCGCACACCTAAATGCATCTTTTACTATAAAGTGATGCATTTCGGTTTAAAGAATATATGCGAGAGCAACATATCAAAGATCAATGCAAACATTTTTGATGATATGCTTAACATGACAGTTGAGCTTTTTGTCAATGACTTACTGATTCAATACCAAACGAGGCTGGACCATGTTCAAGATCTTCAACAGATCTTCAAACGATTACGAAAATGTTAATTGAAGATGAACCCACTCAAGTGTGCATTTATTGTCACTTCTAAATAGTTCTTGGGTTTTCATCGTTCGCCACAGAAGGAAAGAGATTGATTAATCTAAGATTAAAGCAATCCAAGAGATATCCGAGCCTAAGAATCTTGAAGAGCTTTGTGATCTTCAAGGTCATTTGGAATATGTTAGAATGTTCATATCAAATCTTGCTGAAAAAGGGCATCATCTGAGTGGGATGAGTCATGTTGCAAAGCTTTTAAGAACATTAAGAAATACTTGTCAAATACTCTAATGTTGAGAGCACCGATTCCTAGCAAACCTCTTATACTCTACATTGCGATTTAGGAATGATAATTGGGAGCTTTATGCATTCCAAAAAATGAGGAGGCAAAAAATGTTGCTATGTACTTCTTAAATTGTGCACTGGTGGGGGATGAATTAAAGTATTCTCGTATAGAAAAGATCTGCTTATTAATTGAGTTTGCCATTCAAAAATTAAGGCATTACATGCAAGCTTATACAATGCAGGTGGCTTTGAAAGCTAATACCATCAGGTACATCATGTCAGGGCTTGTTCTGAGTGGGCTACTTGCACAATAGGCTATGATCTTAAGGCAGCACGATCTTGTTTACGTGCCACAGAAGGCGGTTAAAGGGCAAACACGAGTAGATTTCTTAGCAGATCATCCAATTCCTGATGATTAGACGTAACTGATGACTTACTAGGTGAGGATATGTTCTTGATATCCTCCTGCCTCGAAAAATGTATTTTGATGGAGACGCGAGAAATAATGGGGCTGGTGTAGGTATAGTGTTTGCCTGCCCCGAAAAGCAAGCCCCCACGTATTCGTTCGTGCTAACTCAGTTATATTCAAATAACATACCCGAGTATCAATGATGATCTTAGGACTTCAAATGGTATTCAAATGGGAATCAAAGATCTTGATGTTTATGGTGGCTCGCAATCAGTCATCAAACAACTTCTGAAGGAATCTGATGTCCAAAAGGACGATCCCGTTTCATACCATAAATATGCCTTGCGGTTATTAAACTAGCTCAAAGTCATCAAATTAGAGCATGTTCCTAGGAGCTAAAAAGATGGAGGATGCACTTGTAAATCATGTAACCACTTTAGCACTGGGGGTAGAAGAAAATATGAACGTACCTGTGTGCAATCAGTGGGTTGTTGCACTCCTTGATGAAGAGTTGGAGGAAGGCGTCAATGCTCAAGAGGTAGATGAAAAAGATTAACATCAACCACTCATTGATTATTTATAACATGGGAAGCTCCCTAATAATCCAAGATATAAGTCATAAATTCAACAAAGAGCTCCCCGATCCTTCACTTCAATGGGATGCTTTATCGACGCTTCTCCTTGCCCTTTGGTCACAATGCTTGGATAATGAAGAGGCAATACAAACAATGGAAGAAGCACATTTAAGAGTGTGTGGTGTGCATCAAGCAGGGCCCATGTTGTATGATCACATTAAAAGGATAGGTTATAATTGGCCTACCATGGTGTAAGAGTACATCGATTATGCAAAGAGGGTTGAGGCTTGCCAGTTCCATGTAATTTTCTTCACATACCCCCTGAACTACTCCATCCGACTATGGTATCTTTGCCATTTGAAGCTTAGGGATTGGACGCTGTGGTTCCTATCACTCCGAATTCTTTCGCTGGGCACTCATACATCTTGGTGGAAGCTGACTATTTTTCAAGATGGACAGAAGAAGTCCCTCTAAGAAAAGTCGAAAAGAAAAATGCCACTGATTTTATTTGGGCACACATCATTTATCGCTATGGCGTGCCTCAATATATTATCACTGGCAATGGCTAACCATACATCAACATGCTGGTGACTACCCTCTGTGAAAAGTTCAAATTCACTCAACACAAGTTTTCAATGTACAATACACTTGCAAATGGATTAGGAGAGGCTTTCAACCAGATTTTTTTGCAATCTATTAAAAAGTGGTGGCAAAGTCCAAGCAATATTGGTATGAAAGATTCAGGGGGCCCTCTGTAGGCATATAAAACAACATACAAGCACCAACTCAGTTAAGCCTTTTTGCTCTTGTATAAGAAGCTGTATTACCCATGAAACTTCAAATTCCATCAGTTTGCGAAGCCATTTAAGAGGGCTTAACTAAAGATGGAAATCACAAGCTTTGACTTGCTGAACTGGAGGCCCTTGATTAAAAAAAGACTTCAAGCACAACAAAAGTTAGAATACTACCAAGCTTGCCCATCACGAGTATTCGACAAGCGGGTTTGACCGCATTTATTTCAAGTTGGAGATCAAGCTCTCATAGTAAGGAGGCCAATCATTATGCCTTATAAAAGTGAGCACACGTTCATTGTTAAGTGGGACAGCCAATATGTGGTCCGAGAAGCCTACACAAATGGCACATACAAGATAGTCGACACCGAAAGAGCATGAGTCAGACCCATGAATACCAATTTCTTAAAACCTTACTATCCTTGAGGCATCAATACCTACAAAGCTCCTAAACATTAGCCTACATTGTTTATTCTTTCAAATCAAAGTACTACTTTTGGCACGCAAGAGTATAAACTGTGAATGCCTAAATAAAAATAAAATATTATTTTCTCTCTTTTTGTTTTGAGGTATGTATGCCTTAATCCTTAGGGTTTTATACTCCCTTTGGGTAGGTAAGCAACTTGGGTATACATACAAGTACATCTGCCAAAGCAAAAAAAAATTTTGTTGGTGCTAAATGAAAAACGTCATTTAATTTATCTATGTTCACCTACTTGCGAGTTGTGGACAACTTTGAGTTTCAAGGAGAAGCATAGAGATTTATCTTGGTATAAATTTATCTATTATCATTATTCAACCTAAAATTACGTCATTTTATGTCATTTTATTATCTAATATTTGGTCAAAATAAACGATCAAATTAGGATTTATATAGTTTTTGTCCTATTTTACAGGGATTTTGAAGATTTTAAAAGAATGGATAAATTGCTCCAACAGTGGGATAATAGAATTGGAAGAGAAGGATGTTAGGTCAAATGAGAAAGCACAAGAAAGAAAAAATGAACTTGCTGTCAGAAACCTTAGCCCAGATGAAACCTGCGGCCAAGGCATAGTGTGTCCTTTATCTCTTCCCAGTCTTCATTCTCTTCTCTCCCTCCAGTTCGGGCCGGCTCTACATTTGCTTTGGTCTAGTAGCCCCATTCCTTCCTCCCCCCTTCTCACTTTGTAGCCCTGTTCTAATCCGCGAGTCCAATGCTCCCCAAATCCAGACAGAGCCCAACCTGCCCCCTTCTACCTCTTCACTTAATACATTCACATGTATTGTATGTGTTTCAAGCCTTCACCCGCTTTCTTCTCCTTTCTCGACAGAGCCCAACCTGCCCCCTTCTACCTCTTCACTTAATACATTCACATGTATTGTATGTGTTTTAAGCCTTCAGCCCCTTTCTTCTCCTTTCTCCTTCCTCTCCTACCCAGGCCTCCCCTTCTTTTCATCTCCTATGCTGCTTCATTTCCTTCCTCTGCCATTGCTGAAGCTCCTTTCACTTAATTTTCCTTTCTCTCTCCCTCTTTCTTTATTCATCGCCACCACTAATTCCTAACCTCCATCATCATCATCTCACTTTATTCTATTAATTTACCAGTTACAAACTGTAAATGCATGTCAAATTTAATGGCCTTGAAGAGTTGGATTTTTTTTCAAATTACTAAATGGATTGACAAGAGTAGGAGCAAGATAAGGAGATTTACTTCCAGTTTGAATTTTCGTTCTTCATCCTTGATTTATCAGTTTCAAATTTGGGTTTAGTTGTCAGATTTGGTGTAATATGAATTTTGGGTTTGTTTTGTTGATATAAAAATCAATGTGTTGTAGCCTGCTCAATCTAAAATTCATATTTTGGGTCTCATTGCTTGTCGATATTCACTATTACCAGAGCTCGTTCTAGTTTATGAAATTAGTTCGGCTTCCTTGGTATTTTGTTGCCTTGGTTTGGTTTACCTTTGTATGTTAAATTTTGAGTTTGTTTGAATTTGCAGAATTTGTTGCCTTCATAGTGGCTAGGTAGCTAAAATTGTTGACGAGCTAAGCGCATTTCACTTACTTTCCTAGTAGTAATTTTAGGATAGTTAAACAAGTTGATTTAATCCTCAATATTCTAGTGTTTAGTTTGTTTGATTTTATCATAGGTTTGACTCGTTCCTTCTTCAGACTAAAAGCGACATAATTTCACACCCATCCCAATGGATCAACTCTCATGTGCTACAATTGACAATCCTGTGCATGCAGTTTAAAACTTAATCGTTATAAAAATCACAAGTTTTTAATACTGTTGCTGGGGATGACATTTGCGAAATTAGGTTGCGTGTTGAATTGAGTTGTTTGTTAGTCGGTTGAGTTGTTTTTGCTTCTTTTGTACTTTTTGATTCCGATTTTTAGTGTGTTTATTTAGTTTTAGCCTTTTTTAGTTTAGATTTCTTGTGTTTTGTAATGTGTTTTTATTGTTTATATTTAGATTTAGATGTTATTTTTTGTCAAATTTTTTGTGATTAATTTTCTGCTGAGAACAAAATCAGAACTAAAAGTTTGGTGCTATGAATAGTGTGGTTAGAATTGAAGAAGGAAATAAAAGCACAATGTAGATTTTTTCCCTTGGAGTTTCCAATTCTTTTTTTGATTTTTCAGGCCTAATCTACTGCTGATTTGCTGTTCTGATATTTTTAGTATATTCTTAGGGATTTTTAAAGTCTAGGTGAATTTTTTTTAATTTTTAGGCATTTTTGAAATTTTCAGTAATTTTTGAAAATAATTTTCTGTATTGATTTTTCTGCACTATTTTGCAACAGAAAACATTGGGAAAAAATTATATTCATGTTCCTGTGATTGTGCTGTATTTTTTGTGTATAGTATTCTGCATTTGGAGTTTGACTTTCTGTTTAATTTTATTTTTGTTGCTTTTGTTTTGTTTTAGGTTTTGATATTTTATGTGTTTAAAAGAAAAATGCCGCACCCAAAAAAAACAAAAATTAGAAAAAGGAAAAGATGCTTGTGTTTTATGGTTGTTCTTGTTTTTTGTTTTTGTGTTAGGTGACTTCTTTTAGTTTGAGTCTTTTTGGTATTTCTTTTCTTTTGGTAATATAGCTTTATTTTTGTTGGTTTATTCTATCTTGTTAACTTAATTATTGAAGTGTTTTATTTTTGTTTTAGTCATTAGTTCATAGTTATTTGTCTTAGAGTCGTTAATTTTTTGTTTTCCTTCAAAGAAAAATTTTCAAAAAAATGAAATAAAATCGAAAATCCTTAAAAAATTTGTAAATTCTTACAATTGAAAGAAGAAAGTTTCAAGAATGCCAATTTTTAATTTTTCACAATTTAAGCATGAACCTTTCTAGAGTTATTTATCGAGGCTTATTAATTATCGTGCTTAGTTGAACAGAAGTTTTGAAAAAGGGAAATATGTGAGGTCCTTGTTGTGGGTTTAAATGCTGAATTTTGAGGTTATGTTGGGTCTATGTGTCCTGGAGGTTTACTAGGATTGTTGTCTAGAACTCAAGATGAGGTATGGGATTTCTTTGAAAAATTAGCTTCGGATATTTATGAGTTTGAATAAGCTAGAAGGACCTTAGGATACCCTGCTCACGGGGAGTATGTTTTTCATGCTAATCCTTACCACCGGGATCACTTTATGAACTCATACGACCCATCTTACTCTTACGCACCTTTTGTTTTTTGTGATTATTGTGAGTGTTCTGATCATGGTGCTTATAATTGTCCTTATCGTGATTATGTTGATACTACATGTTCGAGTTTTAGAAAGATGATAAAAGAATGACTTATAAAATGATGGAGGTTATGAAGGAGGAAATTGCCGATTATTGTAACCATTTTAATCAGAGTAAGGATTATAATTTACCTGAGTCTAACTCTAATACTCCTAAACCTGATGTTAGTCTTTATAATGATTTTGAGCCTTCCATACAATCTAGGCCTAACTTGCATCATGTTATACATTTTCCTAGCCTAGAGCAAAAGAATGACCCCTTTATGCTCCTATCACCTGACCTTGCAGATGAACCTAACTTACATAAGGATGTCACTAAGGATGTCATAGTTTCTGCCAAGCCACTCAGACCTATTAATCACTCTTGTGAGTTTGAGGAGGGTAATGAATTTGAGAATGTTAGTGAGTTAGATATGAGTATCACAATGGAAATTGAGCATCATTATATTGATGATTCAGAAGTTACTTGTGAAGAAGAGTCATGTGAGGGGGTGGTTGAGCCCACTAGTTTGGTATTTGATGATGATATTTTTTGCATGGAATATGAATCTTTTTCCTATGGGTTTGATACCAATGAAAGTCTTGATGTGGTTTTTGTGTTGAATGTGAGTCCTTTTCTTCTGACCCCATCATTACTGACCAACTCTATAAGCCCTCCAAATCTGAATTCGTCGAGTCTAAGACCTTTGTCACAAAGAATTTTGACTTAAAGTAGACTCTTGGGCATGCCACGATTAAGAGACTTGTGGACTTAGGACCCACTGTTTTGCCTATACAACTCATTCATGATGACAGGATATCTAGGCCAATAAACCATTTGCTAGCTCTAATGGGATTTCATTTAAGTAGCCGTGTTCAGCTTGATATGGAGTGACAGATGCTCAATCAGCCTCATTTTAAGAGGATTTTAGCAGGTTGTAGCTTATATGTAATTTTGCACTTGACATGGCATAATCATTCGTCTCTTTCTTATCGTTTTAATTTGTTTTCATTTGTATATATTTGTTGCTTTATTTTATTTGTTTTCCTCTTGAGTTTTAGAATCTTGTCATTTTTCTTTTTGAGTCTTATTTACTTTTTGTATATTTGTTTTTCTTTTTAGTTTTTATTTTCTATTTTATGTTTCCTTTCACTTCCAGTGAGGACGTTGTGTGATTTAGGTGTGGAGGGTGGGGAAATTATGTTTCCCAAAAAAGAGGAAAAAAACTGAAATACTTTGAAAATTCAAAAAGTTTTTTGTTTTGTTTTTGGGATATGTGCGCTATTTTGATTGACTATGTTTAAAAGTACCTTAATATTTGGTTGTATATAGATATGGTATGCATGATACAACTTAGTCCACATTATGATATTTCCATGCAGTCGTAACCATCAACATTATTTCTAAAACAAGCTTGACCTTTGTAGATAGCCTGTGAGATTTTGTGCCGCAAAGACTAATTCATTATTTTTAGTCTCATATGATTCATGTGTGTCTCTTCCATGATTACATCTCTAAAACTTCCTTTGATTCTCTTTGAAATCACATTTAGAATATGCATTATGGTAATATGATAGAGACATTTATTTGTTTTGTGAGCCATACAAACCAAGCTGCCACCCTGATTTGAATGTTTTCCCCTTTGCTAGCCCTTTGAGCCTTAGCCATTTTCATTTGTTGTGAACCCTTCATTTTAGCCCTTGGCCTGAACACAGTTTCCCATACCTAAGTCAAGACTAATGGAGTAACACTTCAATATTGAATAATGGATAGCTTTTGGGCGTTTTATGTAATTGGTGATTGATTTTGGTTATATGGATGGTGATTTATTGTAATCATTTAGAAAATGATATGTGTTCTTGCAAGCCATTCATTCTTTTTTCTTTATGAAAAAAAAGAGAAAAAGTCAAGAAAAAATGAAAAAAAGGAAAAAAAGGAAAAAAATCCTCAATAGTTGAAATTGAAAAAAAGAGTTGTCAATAAGAATTTCCACGTTTTGTTTTCTTTTAATAGATTTTGTAGGTATATCTTCTGCAAACTCTCACGAGACCTTATTCATCCACTAGGGTAGCATAGGGGTTTAAAGGGCTTGTTGCATATGCTAAATACAACCGTGATTCTTACAAAAGTAAGTTAGGATTTTATTTTCTTTTTCTAGGATTTTTTGTTTTGTTTTACTTAAGACGAGCAAAATGTAAGTGTGGTGGTATTCTTTAACCTAAAATCACATCATTTTATGCTCTTTTATTATCTAATATTTGCTCAAAATAAATGATCAGATTAGGATTTTAACATAGTTTTATCTTATTTTGTAGGGATGGATAACTTACTTCAATAATTGGGCCAAAAGAATTGGAAGAGAAGGATGTTGGGTCAAATGAGAAAGCAAAAGAAAGAAAAAAAAAAAAATCCTATCACAAGCATCAACCCAGGCGAAACCGGCGGCCCAAACCCAGTGTCCTCCTTTTCTTCCTAGTCTTCCTTCTTTTTTCTCCCTCCATTTTGGGCCGAATCCACGTTTGCTTTAGCCTAGTAGCCCCATTCATTCGTCTCCCCCTTCTCTCTTCATGGGCCTATTCTGATCCGTGAGTCTAGCATTCCCCAAATGCAGACAGAGTTTAGCCTGCCCCGTTCTACCTCTTCACTTAATACAGTCATGTATGTTGCACTTGATTCACGCCTTCACTCCCTTCTTTTCCTTTCTCTTTCCTCGCATACCCAAAGACCTAGCCTCCCCCCCTTTCCATCTCCTTTGTTACTTCATTTCCTTCCTCTGCCATAACTGAAGGAGCTTCCTTCACTTAATATCCTTTTATGTCTCTCTCTTCCTTTATTCATCTCCACCACTAATGCCAAACCATTATCCTCATCTGCATCATCATTATCTCCCTTCATTCCATTAATTTGGTAGTTATAATATGTAAATGCTTGCCAATTTTAATGGCTTTGAAGAGCTCGATTTTTGGGGACTATAAAATTGGACGACAAGAGTAGGAGCAAGATAGGGAGATTTGCTTTCAGTTTGAATTTTTATTTTTGATCCTTGATTTATCAGTTTTAAATTGAGGTTTAGTTCTGAGATTTGGTGTAATACAAATTTTAGGTTTGTTTAGTTGATGTAAAAATCAATGTGTTGTGCCATCCTCAATCTAAAAATCCAAATTTTGGGTCTCATTGCTTGTCGGTATTCACCATTAACAGAGCTCTTTCTGGGTCATGAAATTAGTTCAACTACCTTGGTATTCTGTTGCCTTGGTTTCATTTATTTTTTTGTATTGAATTTTGAGTTTTTTTTTGAATCTATAGAATTTGTTGTTGTCATAGTGGCTAAATAGCTAAAATGGTTGATTAACTAAGCTTGTTTCACTTGGTTTCCTAGTAGTTTTAGAATAGTTAAATGAGTTGATTTAGTCCTTAATCTTCTAGTGTTTAGTTTGTTTGATTTTATCATAGGTTTGACTCATTGCTACTTTAGATTAAAAGTGGCATAATTTCGTACCCATCTGAGTAGATCAACCCTCAAGTGCTACAATTGACAACTGCGCGCTTGCGGTTTAAAACTTAATCATTATAAAAATCACAATAGTTATAAAATCAATAACGATGAAATTCAATCACAAGAAAAATGAACCAAGACACATATGTAATGATGAATAATAGACAATTATTATCTAAATTTTATTTAATGGATATCAAGCTTACATCACAAAGACAAAGTGCATAACAGGTACATCTTAAAAAAAGGAGGTAGCTGATGATTCCATTGGAAATTCTTTCATCTTCAAAAGACTCATATGGAGGCTTTAGTCTTTTCTAAACTAGCTTTTATAGATGCATCCATCACTTCAGTGGTAGTAATTATGCCAATCTTACCCTCCAAATCAATGGCTTCATGCTCCATCTTTTAAAGCAAATGCTCGCTGAGAACTATGAGAACTAAGATGTTTCTTTTGATCTTCCAAAAGTTAAAGCTCTTTTAGCAGTTCCTCATGCCTTGATTCCACTTGCTTCAGCGGGCACCTTTTGCGTCCAACTGTCGGGAGGCCTCATCAAGCTTGCCTTGCACCTCTATATGACAACTATCTTGTTCTTCAGTAGTCGTTTGACCAGAGTAGTTTTGCTGTAGGTCCTTGAGGTCACATGCTTGCTTGACCAACCTTTCAACCTTGCTCTCTAAAGGAGTGATGTCAATCTCTCTTTGAACGATGAGGGTAAAAGACTGTTGAATATCACCTTTAAAAGAAGGAAGTCCATCAAAAGGGGTGCCAGACACCTTGTTGAGTATGGCTGGACCAAATGCCTGTGAAACATTTTTATTTACGTCTTCTATAACAACATCGACATTGAAGATGGAGACATCTTCTTGTCGAGCCCTCAAAGAATGTAGTGGATAGGGTACCAGTAAAAGAGCATGGGCTTTAGGAGTGGACTTAGCCTCATCATTTTTTGGGAAACAAATACCTTTTCAATCACCGGGTCTCAATCTGTAGTCACATAAATCCTTTCCAAAGGAGGGTATTCATTTAATCAATGGGAAACACTGACTTCCCAATGGCAGAGGAACAATCCCTCGTTGAAGTTCACATTGCCACTTTCTCTCTATTAAAACAAAAAGGTGCTAAGAAGATAGAAATGAGATACGCATTTGGAAAGAAGGCATGTCTTTAAAAAAAGAAGTTACTATGCACTTAGTAAGGTTAGGATCAACACCTAGGATATCCATGATATTCTCGACACCTTTGGGAGGCAGCTCGATTACCATTTTTGTAGTTAGCTCACAAACTATGAGCAGTTTATCCTGTCCATCCACAGGTAAAGATCTGAAATGTTTTTTAGCCTCATTTGTTGCCTTCTTTGATATAGAAATACTTTAATTAATTATATACTTGAACTTTTGTCTAGATATCTTAATAAGGGAAGATCTAAAATGTTTTTAACCTTATTTATTACCTTCAATGATATAGGAACACTTTGAGTAGTAATTATAGGGGTAAGGTGTTGCTGGGATGACAATATCTATTCCTGAGATTTGGCATGGGAGGAATCATCTTCTATTAGTGGAACAAGGGGCTCTTGGTAGAGTTGGAAAATAGGTCAGGTCAGGTCGGATTTGTGTTCATATCGAACTTTAATAGGTTGAGAATTGCTTGACGTAAACTAACCCGTTTATTAAATATGTTAGAAAACCTTAACCTATATCCATTTAATTTTTAAACGGGTTGACCCACTTAACTCGTTTAAGATAAACAAGCAGAATTCAGTCACTCAATTACCCATTTACTCATTCAACATTTGCAACTAATACTTAATTGCATGTAATTAAAAATTAAGTTTGCATATGACATTAAGCAATTAATCTCTAAAACTCCTCGATTCATCATAATTCATATTTTTATATTAATTTTTAATTTTTTTCTTAATTATATAATAAAAGGATAAACGGATAAATGATAAACGAGAAAACGAGTTGACTTATTTAACCCATTTAACTAAATGGGTTCAATATGTACTTTTTCGTGTTGAGAATCTCGACCTAAACCTAATCAATTTAGTTAAACGGGTTGAATGTGTGAACTCATTTAATTAAATGGGTTGAAAATTTATATCCAACGCTATTTAGCTTCGTGTTAGTTTTGGGTCCGAAATCGTATCAGGTCATCTTTGCCCAGCTCTAGCTCTAAGGGCTTCCCAGACGAACAATTTTTAGCTTGGCCTAGAGCCATGTATGCCTTCGTCTTTTGGAATGTTTATGTTACATATGTCACTTCGTTTCCTTTTAGAATCACCAATATGTTAACTGCAGATTGAGGACATAAACATCTTAGACCACCACTCATAAAAGACAAGAGTGATATTCAACTAAAGTGGAGTGTATCATGCATGAAGTAATACTTGAGACCCTGTTCCATAACGTGTGAGTACGTGGTGATAGCAAAGCATTGTTTTTGCATTGGGAAAATTATTGAAATCGAGGTTAACAGGAGCGTCCTGGTGGAAATTTGTCTATTGAATCGACTAGGGAAGTAATGCTCCATAACAAGGTTCTCTTCTCAATAGTAAGATACATGTAACAGTCGAGGATTTTTAGTTTTGAGTTTACCTAATTTGACTACTATTTTACTAGACATAGTTTTGTTATTTTTGCAAAACTAGACTAATGTTTGTGTGTTAATTAAGTGTATGATTTTATGTGAATTAGTATGAGAAATTTCCTTGATTTATTATGTGATTGCATGAAATTAGTAATTAGTCAAGAATTAGGCCAATGTGAGATTAGTGGATTCAAATGGCCTACTTAATACTAAAATCTAGTAGGCTTAGCCAATTGGGTCAAAGTTATTTCATTTCTTTTAGTTAATAGGTAAAAAAAAAGAAGGTAAGCTGTTTCTTTTAAACAACCAACATCCCTTAAGTAGGAAAAAGATGACACACACACACACACACACACACACACACACACACACACACATTCAGCCTTCTCCTTCAACCCTAAGCCCCCACTCATATCTTCACTATGCTACTTCCATTGTTACACCCATTGAAAGAGAGACAGGAGAGTAGGGAGGGAGAAGCAATAACAACAACAACATGGTAAGGAAGAAGAGAAGAAGTCGAGTAGTACACAACCTGCAACAGGGGGAGGGA
Source organism: Carnegiea gigantea (assembly GCA_029747015.1). NCBI lineage: Eukaryota > Viridiplantae > Streptophyta > Magnoliopsida > Caryophyllales > Cactaceae > Carnegiea > Carnegiea gigantea. The sequence goes on along the minus strand of JAKOGI010000391.1, from coordinate 104,206 downwards.
AAGAGACTCGAATGCCCATCACCACCCAATTTAGCCCATAAACTGGATCTTACTTGCTTGCAATCGAGGTGGGTAACTCCCCATTCCCAATCTATTATTAATTTTGAAATGATTTTTAGCTTAAGCATGGAAGTTTTTTTTTTTTTTTTTTTGGGTGGAATCATTAAGTGAATGTGTTGTGATTTATACAATTTTAGAAGAAGGATTGAGTGAGTAATTGAGATGTTTAGGTTCCCTAGATGTGAATTTGAGGTGCACTTTGGAATAGTGTTGTTAGAGGAGGGAGTGGGGCATTGAGTGATAAATCATGATAAGTATGACTTGTTAATTTGTGCTCTGAATGTCAATTTCATGCTTAATATGTGACAGTCTGCGAAGTAACTTAAATAATGATGTTAACCTACTAGACCAAACCTTGAAGTGTATAGGATGTATATGTACATATATTCTATTGTTGTTTTCGAAGTTGAGGGTAGTAGCTTGTCATATTTCTAATTGCCCTCATTTCCTAATTTGTATGATTGAATTGTGTGTGAATTCCTAGCAAAAAATAGTGGTTTGATGGTTCTAGTGAAATCTAAAACAATACGCTATATTGCTGAGAATTGAGCAGAAACTCAACCTGAACCTAGTAGCACTTTGAATATGTTCTTATGCTTGGCATTCTCTATACTTGCTAAAAACTAAAAGGAACTAAGGGAACCTCAACAAAACCTGAAACTTGGAACCTGAACCAACATGAATTGAAAATGATTGTTTTATATGTGTAAGATCGGAATGAAATTTGGAACCGATTGCTTGATAGAAGTATTGCTTTTATAGTGCTTTAACAAGCTATATTCATACCATTTTAAAAGGATTAGGCCTAACTCTGAGTGGTTTATGAAGCCTTTGATTGCCAAAATAGGGTTTTAAGAGTATCCTATCATTATGAGCTTAATGGATGCACTGTTAACTTATAAGATTAGAAGTTATAACAAACCATCCTTTTTACATAGAAAGTTGTTATATTTTTCAAAGGTCGACTCTTGTCATTAACAAGGTGTTATTAATTCCTTCTGTAATTGAAACTATAGTTATCAAGTTGGTTTGAACTTCCAAGTGCTATGCATGATTGAAAGAGAAGTTACACCTGAAATGTTTTTGGCCAACTTTCAGAAGTTGGAGTAATACTTGACTCTTGAAATGAAGTTTTAAAAGCCTTCAGATAAGCATTTTAAGAATTATACCATCTAATTTTGAAAAAGAGCTACATAATGATGATTCTTGAAATAAAAATTTGAAAGCCTTTCCCGATTAATGATTTAGGCAGCTGGTTGCTGACGTGCACAGTTTCAACAACTTGTGCAACTGTTTTCCAACCCAACCATGCTTATGTTCCTCTTGTGAAGAAGTCTTGTCATTGTCAAGTTGTTTCAGGAAGATTTTGTGCTTTGTAAGAAACCCTAGGTAATGACAAGGCTGTTTTTGTAAAACTTGAAGTACTTGTACATATGAAGAGTGAGTTATACCTAAATGTTATAAGCTTTGTCTATAACTTAATCGTTGCTGCTTCATACAACCGCATTTAGGGTCATTTGACATGGCATGAACTGTTTTTACACCTTTTGCAACAAATTTACATTTGAAATGTTTAAGATATTGAGCTATTTATTCATGGTTACAAATGAGATGCATTTGAAATGTTCTGGGCTAGGAGGATAGCGCTAATTGTGAGGATGGTGCTAATTGTATGGACATGGTTTAGGGATAAGAACCAGTATGTGGGAATCCTAATTCCTAGGGAATAGACCCAGAAGTGGGAACACTAATAGCCCTTGACAAGAATAAAAGTCCAGTGATCATGAGAGGCCCCAGGAATATCATGAGTCATAAGTTATGAGACTCACTAGCAGAGAATACTAACATATGAATTCGATTCCAAGAAAGTGATTTCTTAACTATTATGAACTGGAAACCACTCGTTCTAAATTATGCCAGCACAGAAGTTTTGAAAAGTGGAAGTGCTCTTTCAGAGGACCTTTATTAAATTAAAAATGGCCTTCTCGATGTGAAGTGAGTTATATAAAAGTCCAACTTGGTTTAAATAAGAGTTTTCACTCCTTTTTGGCTGTTATTTTCCCTTTCATGCTAAAACAACTCCCATCGGTCATCTAAATGAACCACTTTGATCTTAGATGTTCACTTAGTGCCAAATGGATAACCCCCTCTCCACTCTTGGGTTATAGTGAAGGTTATGTAGTTGTTATTTGTGCGTGAATGATTAATATGCTATATTAGGTAAGAATTTAGTATGGTTACTACTTATTGCATTGTATGTAACTATTTTGATTTTTGAGATTGCGTATTATCTAGTGAGTGTGTGGTAGCTCATCTCCTCTCTATGTCCTTTTTCCTCGAGTTCTTACAAAGCATGTGGACATTATCGGATGTTATAAGATTACTTGTTTTCTCTCTTAGGTGTTCTTGTGAGTTGGTGTTAAGGAACTCCAAATATGTATATTTAAACTCAGGGTTAGTACGATGTATCATGTTAGATTGTAAGCTCCTTTGAGCACATATAAGTCTAACATTTGAATTTATGTATTATATGTCATCCAATTATTGCTTTGAATGGCTATGTGAGCCAACCATCTAGGTAGGTGCTCATTTTCCAGTCGTTACATTCTAATGGTTTCAGGTGGAAAATCGCAGTACTCCGGATGTGTGATCCATTGAGTTACACTTTTTAGTTCTTTCTTCTATTGAGTTTTTTAGTTTCTATACCTAGGGCATGTGACCCATAGAGCTGTGGTCTCAAGCGTGTGTAGCCATTAAGCTTATTAGATATATCCTTTATGTTATCGGTACTATTGTAAGGTTATAAGCCTAAGTTATAGTTAGTTTTAGACAGAATTCTGTCCATTTTATTCCAAAATTTTAGAAATTACTAACACTTTTATCCCTAGGGATAGGGGTGTTTCAAGATAAAACTCGAACGGATGCTCTCAAAGTAAGCAAAGACAATTCTGTGTAGCTTGCCATCATCTGTGAGAGTCTCCTTAAGCTTGTTGATGATGGATGAATGCCAGCGAAATCTCTTTATAAAATTGATGAGTTCGTGAGCCTCTTCAAGTTGAAAAGACTTGGCTCGACCAAAACCACTAAATTTCACCATCCTTACACTAGTGAAGGCCTTGCTTCAAGCTTGTATGTATCAAGTTCTTTTACCAACCATGTATGGAGGAAATGGACAAGAAAGTTGGCTCCACTTCTACCAGGATGTAAAGAACTAGAGATCTCGTTAAGTCCCTTATGGATACTTACAAAGATGGTCATAGGGATGCAATACCCTATACTTGATGCCATGAATGATGTAATGTTAAAGGTACCAAAATGAATGCAACCAGCATCTTTAGCTGGCAAGATGAAGGTGCGCAACCAACTAGAGAGAAATGTGTCCATAAAGGTCTTGGTGCATTAACCTTTGGCAAGTCATAGCTCATCAAAAATAACTTGACAATCACTTCACCCAGGAGCTTCTTCATTAATGATAGAGGACAATATTCCTAGGTGAGGGGTTCGAATTTCTTGATCAGACTTCCTGGAAACATGGTACTTGTTGGGACCCTAAAACCAAAAAACCCTCCATTGCTCTATGGTTAGCGTGCCCTTGCGACTTGTACAACTTGGGGTAGCTAATTTGTGAGTTCCCATTGAGTAGAAACCACTTCATCATAAAGTCGCAATAGTGGTAGCCCAAGGAAACTGTGAATATTAAAGATTGATATGGACACCTTGCCTTTAGAAGTATGCCAAGTGTTTGTTTCTAGACACTAATCCTTACATACTACTTAGATCAAGTCTGAAAACTGGTCATAAAGGAATAGTGAGGCACCCAAAGCATCAAATAGATGAAGCGCTATGAGTGTATACATGCAATGAGTAAGGAAGTCATCTAACCACCCCCAATACAATGGCTTATTACTAAATTCTCCATACAATGGTAACCGAACCCATGACTTTGCCCAAACTCTATGTCATGGTGTAACAGTTAGTAAGAAAGGAGATTTTTGTTCGCCTTGGACTAACTGGACAAGTAGAATATCTCCCCTGTCTTTAGATTATCTTTAGACCATCGAGGGAGGCTTGGAGGACCACCAGTGCAATTGAACTTGCATAATGATGTTATGGAATTGGATGTTCACAATTCCATCTCTTCTACATCTATGTCATGCTTGCTTGGTTGGATGTGTAGATAATGTTGGCCACTAGTAGCTTTGTCCATAAAAGTCACCTTTTCAAATAGAGCCTGTAATGATAAAAACAAAAAGGATTTTAGAGATAATGTTAGATGTGCTTAATATTATTATTTATACTCTTGTTCTCGATTTATGCTTGGGTATGGTTGTTTGACATGTTTTGTAGGATTTTAGGCCTTTTTACCTAGCATTTGATCCTTAATGGATGTATTTTGACCTTCCCCACGGATACCCATGTGATGCTACGCCCTTGGAGTAAGAAAAGAGTAGAAAATCAGTTCCACCCCAAACCACAGTCGGTCCGTGGTGTCTGCCACGGTCCGTGGTGAGTTGAGAAGCCATAGCCTCTTCTCCTTCCTTCAGCTGTGTGGATGAAAATGTCTGAGCTCTCCTACAGCAGCAGAAAAGAAAGGCATATGGATAGAGATACAAATAGAAAGCAAGCAAGAATACCATAGTTTATCTTCTTTCTCAAATTTTTGTTCTTTTTAGTTTAGATTTTTAGTTTGGTATTTGTATTGGTGAGAAATCTTGAGCATAAGTGTTTGATCTTGAGGCAGTTTGAAGCCCTTGGTTGAAGGCTATTCTCAGTCAAGTTCTTCCGCTCAGATTTCGGAAAATGTTGGTTAGTTGTTTAATCCTCAATCATTGATATGGCTGCAAGCATACATTGGTGTTGTAACAAATTAAGGTTGATCCCACAGAGACTAGGTGAACTATTGGGTTATAATTCCTCAAGATATGTTAAACGAATCAAAACTTTAGATTGATAAAAATACGAAGACAAGGAAATAATTATAATTAATTCAAGGGGTTTCAATTTAACAACTTCTAATTCACTAATTTTAAATCAATTAAGAAGAAAACACATAGGCATTTATGTAGTTATAAAAGTTGATTGGATCAAAATTACAAACATTTCCTTTTTCTCTAATCGGTTAATCTCGAGGAATTGTAATTTATCAGAAAATTTGGCATATTCTTTCGAAATCAACCAAATTTGTCTAAACTAAGCAAAAGTGGTTCTTTTGAACTAATCTGTCTTTATCCAAGTTAAACATTTTTGATTACATTCTATGTCCTTCTGACATGCAAATCTCTCTTTCGGGATGAAATTATGTCAGGTCTTATCAAGCAGTCTAACAATCAAATGTCACCTTTCAGTTTTTCACCCGATTGTTTCAATTATGCAAGCAAACTTTAGCTAAAAATCTACTCACAACATAATAATCATTTGATAAAACGAAATCAAACCAATCATGAAGATAAGCACAATCATTTGAATTAAAACATGATCCAACAGTACTTTTATAAACTACTAAATCCCTAGATAAAAGTTAAACTACTCACATATGATTAAATTAAACATCAAACTATCTACAATGATAAGTCTAAAGAGAAAGAAGAAGAGGAGGGAGAAGAGTTTGCTCAACCGAAATACGTGCTTGAACCTTTTGATTACAGAACCTGATCTCGCTACCTTGCGAATCTTGTTCTTCTACTTGCTCTCAACTCTCTCTCTAATCTAATCTAAACTAATCTAAGAGAGGAAAATCGAATGAAGGGATGATGGTCTCCTCTCTACTGCTAAGGGACTCTCTATTTATAGAAAAACCCAATCAACTTCAGCCACACAATGAGGGAAAATGAAGAGATTAGTAGTTATACCTCCAAAAATCTCGTAAATATCATCAAATAACCATGCCTAAGCATAAATCGAGAATATGAGTATGAATTTCAATATTAAGCACATAATTCTCCTAAAAATGCAGCAAAATGAACCCAAAATAATGTACGCTTTGAGCACTTATCAAACTCCCCCATGGTTAAATCGTTGCTTGTCTTCAAGCAAACACTATATAAAACCGACAAGGGGAGATGCATCTATGACTCAAAACATAACAACCTCCTTAAAGCAGGCAAATCATAGCATATTACAAGGAAGAGTGACAATCAACGGCAACCCTTAATACTGCGCAAAACATTTTAAAAATAGAAGAAGGTGAATGTTTTCAAAAAAAGTATATGACCTTAAGCTCGGCATCAAACTTGATCACCTGTAAAGAATCACAAAGCATGTCATGCAAGTACGCAGAATTGTAGAGCTAATTAGATTGGTAGAACCTCACTTTTGAAAATGTGGAATACTCCCGCTCATGTGTTTAAAATATAGCATAGGTTCACTCAAGACTCATTCCAAAGATACAATCTACCATATGCTTGTAAAAATCTTAAATTCTCCACCACTAATACAATGTCATAAGATAATTAAGAGGACTTTATTTGGGTTGTAACGTGGGCTAAAAGAGTTAAAGAAAAGAAGTGGACAAATGAATTTGGGCAATGTGGAGCTAAGCAGCCAAATGACGTGGAGCATCCAACCAAAGCACCAATTAACCAATAAGTTCACCAACACTCCAAACTCCAACAACCCAATGAATATAACTTGATGAATCATACAGGAAATGAGTTGACAAAGAAGAAACGCAAGCTATGTGCCAGTCACTCTTTTTTTTTTTTTTTTGGCCTTTTTCTTTGGCTTTTCTCTTTTTTTTGGGTTTTTTTGTAACATGATTTTTTTTCTCCTTTTTTTTTTCTTCTACTTTCCCCCCCTTTTTTTTCTTCTGTACAAAATGAAACGAAAATTGCAATTATTGAAAGGTATAGGATCACTAACTATCAACTCATAACCGAATATATATATGTGTGTGTGTGTGTGTGTGTGTGTATATATATATATAGAGACACACACACACAACCCAAACAAGAGGGAACAAAAGCAATTGCTCAATATCATCAATCCCTTAACAAACCAACATACCAAAGCCACCTTAAACTTAATTATCCTTAAAACCACCAATGACATACTTGAAATGATGCTCTATAGACTTGGCTTAAATGTCGGAGTATGTGTTTGGCCAAGGGCTAAGATGAAAGGATCACAACAAGAAAAGGATTTAAGCTCAAAGGGGCTAGCAAAGGAAAAAAAAAAATATAATACAGGGGTAGGCTATTTGGCTATGTGGCTAAAATAACCAAAGAAAAAAAAATGCCTCCATCATCTCATCAACTATGCACATGGTAGTGTGGTTTTGAGCAAGAGTCTAGACAAGTTCTAGAGATGCAACATGGAAGAGTCACACACATGAAAGAAACATGAGATTAAATATAATGAATAGTCCAAATAAGGCTCAAAATCTCACGGGATATCTACTAAAGTCACAGTTAAACTCATAAAATGACTCCATGTACAAACATTAGTGCTAAGGACTCCAAGAGATAAAATAGTTCTCAAACCAGACAAGGGTCAAAACAAGAAATATTTACAAAACCTTCAAAAGTTTCGCGCCAAAAGGAATTACAGATCAACAGTTACTCAAGCTCATGAAAGCTATTTTGCCTAACAAATATATCATCGGAGGTTATCTCAAACCAATCCTTACCATCTCTATGTGCAAATCTAAAATGCAAATCTAAAAATCAACTAAATGCAACATGTAAACAAAAAGAAACCTAAAACTATATGCTCTAGCATTTATAATAATTGGAATAGAAAACGTAGAAACTACCCTTCCCCCATGCTTAAATAAAGCATTATTATGCAAAGGAAAGAAAGTAAGTGAAGGGAAAGGAAAACAAAATATAACGATCTCACCAGGTTAGGTGCAGAGCGCACCTAAGCTATGCGGCCTTGTAAGAACCAGGGCACATGGAGCATCATCCACTCCGTCACATTGTTAAGACTCGGCCCTTCAAATCAGACATCATCAAGGCATGCAGAAGCTTGTCAAACTCCTCAGCATAGAGTTTCCAAGCATGGTAATAAGAGAGCATGAAAATAATCACAACAAAGAAAGTTAGTGCTCTTTTCAACAAAGCAAAAGCCATAGAAAAATCAAAAGAGAAAGCAAAGAAAGTGTTCCACATGACGTTTCTAGGCTTGTCCACTAGGAATATGCAATACAGGTCAAGGGAGGCATCATACCTCCAAAAGTATCCTGGTGAAAAAAAATTATCAACATTTCCACCAAGCATATTAAACATGTTATCCACAGAGCCCAAATCAACATTAGAATCACAAATCCTAGGATTACCAATGGGCACATCTAAAGAATACTCGAGGGAAATGGAGGGTTGTGAACACGTACGGAAAACATGGGAATTACCAAGGGGATTGGGGATAGCATAATTAAAACAAAGGCTGGAACATTCCTCATGCACACAATCGTAATGAAATCCCTCTAAAGGAGTCTTATCTAGGTCATGCGCCTTATCTAAAATATCTTCGGACTTAAAACATGCATTAGAAACATCAAACCTAGCATCAAACCCAAAAGGCTCACCCACCTCGAGCCTCGTGCACCGAGCTAAAGGAAAGGACGAATTAGGTAAGGTCAGAACAACATTAGTATTGACCCAGGGTGATACAAAGTCAGGTTGTGCATAGCATGCATAATAAGGACATGAATGTGCATTATGGTTAGAAGAATTGCACAAGTCACACCAAAATGGAGCATAATAAGATCTAGAGTAGAATGCACAAGGATCAAGAAATGAATATCTACAAACACGACTAACCTTCTCAAAATCAAATGAATTCTAAGCAATCCACTCAAGAAAATACTGAGCCTCATCAATATTTTTATCATGAAAACCCTAAAACTCTAAAAGAGCTTGGGTTTTACTATTCATATCCTCATCAACAATGGCCAAAATTTTTCATTTACTCACACAATAACCACATTGAGTAAGAAAAATATTTAAACGCTTAAAATACCTCCAAAATAATTCATGCTTGAATTGGGGGAAATAGAAAATTGCCATTGTTATTTTTAAAAATTTTTTTTTGTTAATTTCAAAAAAATTTTGTTTTTTATAGGTTTTTTTTCCAAAGGAAAAAAAAATGCTTAGTCAAACCTATCAGGAAAAACCCAATATTCGACGCTAGTTTTTGGCAACGGCACCAAAAAACTTGATATGGCCGCAAGCTCATGGTGTCGTGGTAGTAAATCAAGGTCGATCCCATAGACATTAGGTGAAACCATTGGGTTATAATCTCTCAAGATATACTAAACGAATCAAAACTTTAGATTGATAAAAATACGAAGATAAGGAAACAACTATAACTAGTTCAAGGGGTTTTAATTTAACAACTTTTAATTCACTAATTTTAAATCAATTAAGGAGAAAATACCTAGGAATTCATGTAGTTATGAAGGGTGATTGGATCAAAATGGCAAACATGTGCTTTTTCTCTAATCGGTTAATCTCGAGTAATTGCAATCTATCCAAAAATTGGCCTATTCTTTCGAAATCAACCAAATTTGGCTAAACAAAGCAAAAGTCATTCTTTCGACCTAATTTGTCTTAATCTAAGTTAAACATATTTGATTACACTCTATGTCCTCCTCACATGCAAATCTCTATTTCGAAACGACGTTATGTCAAGTCGTATCAAGCAGTCCAACAATCAAATATCACCTTTCAATTTTTCACCCGACTGTTTCAATTGTGCAAGCAAACTTTGGCCAAAAATCTACTCACAACATGAGAATCACTTGATAGAACGAAATCAAACCAATCATGAAGATAAGCACAATCGTTTAAATTAAAACATGATCCAACAATACTTTTATAAACTACTAAATTCCTAGACAAAAGTTAAACTACTCACACATGATTAAATTAAACATCTAACTACTCTAAAATGATAAATCTAAAGAGAAAGAAGAAGAGGAGAGAGAAGAGTTTGCTCAGCCAAAATGCGTGCTTGAATCTTTAGATTGCTAGACCCAATCCCGCTTCCTCGCGAATCTTCTTCTTCTACTTGCTCTCAACTCTCTGTCCAATCTAACCTAAACTAATCTAAGAGAGGAAAATGGAATGAAGGGATGATGGTCTCCTTTCTACTACTAAGGGATGCCCTATTTATAGAAAAACATAATCAACCTCAGCCACACAATGAGGAAAAACGAAGAGATTGGTAGTTATGTCTCCATCACGGACCGTGGCATCCACCACAAGCTGACCGTGGTGCTGGCTGGAACTCAATTCTTTTGCGCTTCCTTTCTTCCACGGGCAGAGCAAGTTAGGGGCATCCGTAGTGAGTCGAATTACATCTAAATTAGGATCAAATGCTGGGTGAAAATGGCTAAAAATCCTGTAAATATCATCAAACAACCATACCCAAGAATAAATCGAGAATAGGAGTATAAATTTTAACATTAAACACGTAATTCTCCTAAAAATGCAGCAAAATGACCCTAAAATGATGTACGCTTTAAGCACTTATCAATAACGAGCGAGTAGTTTCTATTTTGTCTAGGGATTTAGTAATTTACGAAAGTATAGTTGGGTCATGTTTTAATCTAAAGAATTGTGCTTGTTTTCATAATTGGTTTGATTTCATTCTATCAAGTGATTTTTATGTTGTGAGTGGATTTTCGACCAAAATTTACTTGCGCATTTGAAATAATTGGGTGAAAAACTTAAAGGTGACATTTGATTGTTAGACTGCTTGATAAAACCTGACATAACTTCATCATGAAAGAGATATTTGCATATTAGGAGGACATAGAGTGTAATTTAAGATGTTTAACTTAGATTAAGATAAACTAGTTTGAAAGAACGACTTTTGTTTAGTTTAGAAAAATTTGCTTGAGTTCGAAAGAATAGACTAAATTTTTGAATAGACTGCAAATCCTCGAAATTAATCGGTTAGAAAAAAGCACATTCTTATCATTTTGATCCAATCAATTTTCATAACTACATGAATTCCTAGGCATGTTTCCTTAATTGATTTAAAAATTAGGGAATTAGAAGTTGTTAAATCAGACTCTCTTGAATTAGAATTTTACTTAGCATATTTTGGTAGACAAAACTCGATAGATTACATTGGTCCCTGAGGAGTGATCTTTTTACCTATACTACAACTACTTGTGCGCTTACGGCAGTGGTCAAGTTTTTTTGGCGCCGTTGTCGGGGATCAATCTGTTAACTATTGAGTCAGTCTTACGAAAGTGATTCAGAATTTTATTTTCTTGTTTGATTGCACTGGTAGTGTTGGTGATAGTGCTTGCAGGAATTTTTCCTGTTTATGCTTAGTTTAATCTTGTGCGAACCCAATCCTGAGGCTGAAAGGACTTTCCGCTTAAGGAGGAAGAAGCATAGCATTAAAGAACAAAGACGTGAGGCAAGAAGGAATCCAAGGAACATGGCAGGAGAAGGTGGTGACCAAAGAAGGACACTTTGAGATTTCGTTACCCTTGGAGTCCAAGGGATCGCCTCAAGCTTCACTCACCCTACTGTTGATCCATCAATTTCGAGCTCAAACGGTGCTCATTTTGATGGTGCAACAATCCCGATTTGGAGGAATGCCTTTGGAAGACCTGAATCTACATCTCTCGGCCTTTTTAGAGGTGTGCGATGTGTTAAAACGTAATGGAGTCTCAACTGATGCAATTCTCTTGCGCTTATTTCCTTTCTCATTGAGGGATAAAGCGAGGACTTTGTTATGCTCCTTGTCGTCTGGATGTATTACCACTTAGGATGGGTTGACAAGAGCCTTCCTCGCTAAGTTTTTTCCTATGAGCAAAACAGCAAGCTTGAGAGATCAGATCACCAACTTCAAGCAAATAGATGAAGAGACGCTCTACGAAGCCTGTGAGCAATTTAAAGATTTGCTGCACTTATGCCCCCCCATCATGGTCTTCAGCATTAGATGATTATCTAAGCCTTTTATAATGGATTGACCCAATCTGTGAGGTCTACTATTGATGCGGCGGTAGAAGGAACGTTGATGAACAAAACTGAGGATGAAGCCTATAATCTAATTGAGGAGATGGCACTTAACAACTTTCAATTGTCCACCGAGTGAGGCCAACCTAAACTGGTTAGAGGTAAGCTTGAAGTTGATGCGCTTATTTTACTTTCTGCTAAGGTAGATGCTATGACTCAAAGACTGGACCGAATGAATGTTAATGCTGTGAATTCTAATGCCCTTTCCTCTTGTGAAATTTATGGTTCTATTGAGCATGTAACTTTGAATTGTCAAGATGGGAACCCTTTTTCCTAAGACCCTAGTGAAGTTAACTATGTTCAAAATTTCAACCTGAGACCGGTCAATGACCCTTATTTTAGTACATATAATCCGGGTTGGAAGAATCATTTGAATTTCTCCTATAGGTCCAATCCAAACCCATCGAATATAAACCCTATGAATGCTAGACCAACCCCTAGTCTTCAAAGACCCCTATTCCTTTCTCAAATGCCCCAACAGTCGAATTTAGAAGTAATAATCGAAAGTATGCTTATGGCGTAACACAAAAAGAATGAGTATATTAAGTAATTAGTTTCAAAAGTTGATGTGCTTACCACTCATAATAAGATGTTGGAAGCCCAGATTGCCCAAAAAGCTAGCTTTTCATCGATGCTCTCAGATAGACTTCCTAGCAAGTCCGAACCTAATCCTCGAGAGCCTTGCAATTATGTCACCTTGAAGGAAGAAGTAGAGGACTTCACTGACACTGAGGACATACCAATGGAAGAGGGTAGAGAAATAATCATGGTCGGAAGTAAGGAGAGAAATAATGGTGGCAAGACTGCCACATTGGTAGAGAATGACACTATAGAGATCCCCACAGTTTTTCCATGTAAGCTCCCTAACCCTGGTAGTTTTTCTAGCCCCTGTATTTTGGGAAAGGTGGAAATTATGGGAGCTTTATGTGATCTAGGTGCAAGCGTCAGTATAATGTCATATTCTTTGTTTCATAAGCTTCACCTAAGACCATTACTAGCTGCACCCTTTTCACTACATTTAGCTGATGACACTATGATGCAACCCATAGGCACATTGGATAACGTGCCAGTCAATATAGGAGATATTTAGGTGATGTAGGACTTTATCATAGTTGATATGCCCGGGACAGATGATGCTTAAATTATCCTAGGTCGGCCAATTTTGGCTACAGTTGGTTGCCACATTAATGTAAGAAAGAGACGGATTACATTTGAGGTAGAAGGGCGCTATGTTGTATTTTGTTATACGAAGGAAGACGTGGTTTCTCCTAGTTCTTCTTTATTGGATGCATTACCCTTTTCCCCTAAGATTGACATAGACGATGTCTTGAATTATGAAGATCCTCTTGATTATGACTAGATTTCTTATGAAGACCTCGACCAAAGGTATGTTAAGCTAGAGTTTCCTGCTCCTACGCCACCTAACATGCCTAAGTTTGAGGTCCCTATTCCTAATGAGCCTTTTATGGGCGACTATTATAGGTTCGCACATGCTATTCTCTCTATGCCCCCTAAGGAAGGATTTGATGCAGATTTTGATTTAGGGTTTAAACAAATTAATAGTAACCCGCCTGATAGGCCACAAGTGCACTTTATTTTGTACACAGATAATACATTATGGCATCGTGTCATGAAAACGAAGGACCTTCGACCATAACTTTTAAGATGGCACCTTCGAATGAAGGAGTTTGACTTTGTGGTCCGTGAAAAAGCCAATGTCCCTACACTTACTGATCCGAACTAGGCATAGAAGAAGGGTCAAGCTCTTGACCTTAAAAAAGCACTTCTTGGGAGGCAACCCAAGCTCTTTTTTCTTTTTCCTTCCTTAGCTTTTATTTTTACCATTTTTGCAGTTTGTGAAAAAAAAAAGAAAAAAAAAAGAAACAGAAGAAAAAAAATCGGTGCCAGCGGACACCATGGTTTGACCGTGGTAAACCCCTCAGTCCGTGGTGTACTGCTACGGCCCGTGGTCTAGGTTTTTGACCGCAGTGATCGCTCATCTCCCTTACAATTCATCTTCAATCTCGAGTCTCTCTCTCTCTCTACCTCCATTTTCTCTCTCTAAACCCTCTATAGCTGATACCTTCAATCTTCCCTCATTTCTTCTCCATTTTTACTCATTTTCACCCAAAATCAACCCCTTCCACTCAATCTTTTCCCTTTCCCCATAAATTTCATCTCTTTTCTTCTTCTTCGCTTCAAACTCATCTCACTTCACTCATCCACCATACCCATCTTTTTCCTCTCTTATTCTTCTTCTTTTTCCTTAATTTCTTCATTTTCCTCTTTAAAATTTTCTATTTAGTTTTACTTTTGATTTTTGTTTTGGTTTTGAAACAATGGCACCAACCAGATAAAGGAGTGCCAAGGGGGTTGGTTCTTCAAGTCAAGCACCACCTTGACCTCAAAGAATATCCTGAACCTCTACCAATGTGTGTGCTAGAGGTAACATTCCTTACCCTCTTGGTTTGACACATCCTAATCATGTTGCTAGATATAATTGCTTGAATGAACGCATGGTTGTAGCAACTAGATAATATGATGAGGAACTGTTAGCTCGGTTAGGAATGTCAGATGATATTCGATGGCTATTTGCACGAGGTGGTATGGGGCACTTTTTGGAAATCAAAGAGCATTCATATCGGGACTTGACCCTAGAATTCATTGTTGAGTATATTTAGTTTTGATGATAACAAATCCAAGTGTAAAACTTTGTCCAAGTAATGTTGCTCCAAACACGATCTCCAAACAGGCCTAACTAGTGTTTGTGATCTTTATTGTATTAACTGGTTTGCTACATGTGAGAACAAGTCTTCAAAACAGGTTTTACTTGGTGATTCTATATTAAGTCAAGAACACCCTCTCGACAGTTGATTGTAAGGCATGTTCCTGAACTCTAGCAATGCAAAGAACAACCCCAGCAAACAAGGTGGCCTTGGTGTTCACAGCAGCTCTACAAATCTTGGACAAGATGACTGGTTCAAAACAAGAAGTCTTGGGTATATAGGTTTTATTTATTTAGACTCTTGTTAATATGCCAATCTTGAAAGTATCATTTTTAGCACTTCTTGAAAACGGTTTTCGAAAAGTTGCTTTGGGACACCATTACCAAACAACCCTACAAACAGGGTACCTAGGGTGTTCTCAAAAACTGCAGTAGCTACATCAGTCTTATCTGGAAATTTACTTCGGTTGGCTGCCAGATCTAAAAAGGTTCGTTTTGAATTTGAAAAAAAAATTGCAAAACCGTTTTTGCTAAAGATTTCTCTTGAAAAGATTCTTATCCCTTATTTTTAGGTCTTGATTGAATTTGGGATAAATCAAGATTTTATCCTTTTCAAGACTAGACTACTTGGCCAAGATATTTTAAGAAAATCTTCTCTTCTCTCTTAGCCGTTGGAAATCTTTGATGAATCTTCTAAGCGACTAAAAATAGAGGATTTTTTCCTATCTTTTGAAATAATAGCCGTTGGGTTGTGTGTTTAAATATTGAAATTCTCTCTCCCATTTGATAACCCCGTTTTTACAAAGACGTAAGAGATTTTTAGAGCTGAATTTCAAAGAGAAAAACCGTGAGAAGATTGTGCTTAACTGAGCTTTCAATTTCTTGGCATAATAGGACTTTATTGTACCTTACATCTGCTTAAGTCAGAAGCACCCCAGTAAGGTGTTTTGTACCCCTGTTCTCAGAATAGAAAGTGAGTGAGTGTGTCCTCAGTCGTGTGGACTTTGGACGTGTCCTATCTGGTGAGATTGGACGTGGTGTAACCTGTCTTAGGGAAGAAGGTTACGTGGGTTACAAGTTGTAACAAGGAGTGTTGCTTTTGTAACGTTTTCAGCCCGTTAGTGAAGTGGTTAAATCCTACCCGAGGTAGGTCGTGGTTTTTCACACCTCAGTTTGGCTAGAGGTGTTTTCCACGTGAAAATTATGTGTGCTTTATTTCCGCATTTATTACTTTGAATTTCGCTACTGAATCAATTGAGAACAACCGCTACAAACAAGGCGTAAGGTTGTTTGTGATTTACAAACAATCTTTGCAATCAAGTGCTACGGTTGTTTGTCAGTTATTAGGCGAAAATCGACCACTACAATTCACCCCCCTCTTGTGGTTGTGTACTCTTGGAATTCAACAAGTGGTATCAGAGCGGGTTCTCTCAAAAGGGCTAACACCTTGAGAGATTCTGAAGATGAGTACACCACAAGGAATCCTTGAAGGGCAATCCATTACTCGTCCACCCTATTTCAACGGCCAACATTATAGTTGGTGGAAGAATAGGATGGAGAACTATATTCAGGCAGAAGATTATGAATTATGGATGCTCATCAAGAACGGGCCCCTTGTTCCCACCAAGGTGCTTGAAGATGGTAAGAAGGTTCCCAAGGAACCCATAGAGTTTGATGGTGAAGACTATAAGAAAATGGAAAAGAATGCCAAGGCCAAGAAGCTATTATATTTTGGCCTAGGTCCAGATGAATATACACGTATCTCGGAGTGTGAGTCAGCTCAGGAGATATGGAATGCCCTCCAAGTAGCTCATGAAGGAACAAGTCAAGTCAAACAATCACGTATTGAGCTACTCATGAGGCAATATGAGTTGTTTGATATGGGTGATCGTGAGAACGTGATGGATATGTACACACGCTTCACCCACATAACAAACGAGCTAAAATCCCTGGGAAAATCCTTCACCACAGAAGAGCTGGTGAGGAAGATTCTAAGGATTTTGCCTCGGTCTTGGGAAGCGAAGGTGACAGCCATCCAAGAAGCTAAAGACATGAACAAGATCACCCTCGACGAGTTGATTGGCAATCTTCAAACCTATGAACTCAGAAAGAACTCACAACAAAAAGAGGAGCAGAAGAAGGATCGTGGGCTTGCCTTGAAAGCACAAGAGGATGATGACTCTGACCTTGAGGATGAAGAGATGGCCTTAATGACAAGAAAGTTCAAGAAATTCTTCAAAAAGGTCAAAGAAAACAGCAAAAGAAAAGACTTCAGTAAGTTCAGAAACACCCCCCGAGAACAGTTCACAGGGTGTTTCAAGTGTGGCAAACCGGATCACATTGTGAAGAACTGTCCACTACTTCGAGAAGAGCAAGAGCAAGAACACCCCAGGAAACAAGATAAAAAACAAGCTGCAAGCAGTTCTGGGAGACGATTCTCGAAGGCTATGCTTGCTGCCTGGGAGATTCCTCTGAGGATAAAGGTGAGTCTGAAACTGATGAAGGTGCTGTAGCTCTCATGGCACAAAGTGACACGGATTCAGATGATGAACAAGGTACGTGGTCTCAATAAAGCAACTCTCGAAGAACTTTTGTATACCTTGATGGATACTTGTGCTGAATTGAAACGAGATGTCCGAGACCTAAATCTAGAAAATGAGATCCTTAAAAATGAAAAACTAGGCTTGCATGAAAATATTAATATGCTCAAAGAAAACCTCTTTATAAAAGAAGGATATTATTCTCGAATGGAGGAAAAACTCTTTGAGGTGGAAGGAATGGTTGAGTCCTTGCTCAGGGAGAACAAGGGTTTGCATGCTAATATAGAAAAACTGGAAACCGAGCTTATCACAACCAAGCGCTGGAACAAGTCCTCACAAGCCCTTGATTGGTTAAACACTCACCACAGTTGAAACAAAAAGGGACTTGGATATAAGCCTAAACGAACAGTTTACCCAATTCATAGAAAGTATGTGGGATTACCTGAAAACATTGTTTGCTTTCATTGTGGTAAAACTGGTCACTATCGATATTCATGTCCTCTGAGAAGGTATGTCATTGAAAAAAATGAAAGGTATGTGAAACAAATCTGGATTAGAAAAGATGAGCTTTACTTGTCTAAAAGAATGGGACCCAAGTGGATCTGGGTTCCTAAAACTAACCTGTGATTTGTTTTGCAGGCTGAGATGAGAGAGAACAACCCCACAAACAACCCAGCAAACAGGATAAGAAACACCCTGTCAAACAGATCAGAAAACAACCTTGAAAACAGGCAGCTGTGGTATGTTGATAGTGGGTGTTCGTGGCATATGACTGGAGAAAAATCAAACTTTTTCTCACTTACAGCTTCAACCAGTGGGAGCGTGGCTTTTGGCAATGGCAAGCCTGGGACAATTGTCGGTGTAGGTAGCATTGGTAAAACTCTCTCCCACTCAATTGATAATGTGCACTTAGTTGATGGTTTAAAGCATAATTTACTAAGTGTGTCCCAACTGTGTGACAAGAACAATCTAGTGGTGTTCTCACGAACACATTGCTTGGTTGTCAATGTCAACACAGGAGATGTCATATTAAGGGGGAAGCGACACAAAAATGTTTAATAAGTATGTATTTCCACTCTTCCCCAAAACAACCTGACTTGTTTGAGTGCTGTGAATGATGACATAATGCTCTGGCACAAGAGACTAGGTCATGCAAGCCTTACTCTTTTAAACAAACTTGTTTCAAAAGACCTGGTTATTGGACTACCTTCCATCAAATTTAATGATGACAAGGTATGTGAAGCTTGTGCAAAAGGCAAACAAGTCAGATCTTCTTTTAAATCGAAAAAATGTGTAAGCACTACCCGACCTCTAGAATTATTACACATTGATTTGTGTGGTCCCATGAGGATAACTAGTAGAGGTGGGAAAAAGTATGTGCTTGTTGTAGTGGATGATTACTCTCGATTTACTTGGACCTTGTTTTTGGCATCCAAAGATGAAACCTTTGAGAATTTTATTGCCTTTCTCAAAAAGGTTGAAAAGAGAGTAGGACACTCCTTAATTAGCTTGAGATCTGATCATGGAACTGAGTTTGAAAATGCAAGTTTTATCAACTATTGTAATGAACATGGTGTTGATCATAACTTCTCAGCTCCAAGAACACCCCAACAAAATGGGGTGGTTGAGCGCAAAAATCGCACCCTGGAAGACATGACCAGAACAATGCTTATTGCTAGTGGTCTTCCTAGGTATTTCTGGGCAGAAGCATTGAACACCTCATGTTACATTATAAATAGATGCATGATCAGACCCATTTTGAACAAAACTCCTTATGAACTTTTCAAGGGCAGAAAACCCAATATTACGCACCTAAGAACATTTGGTTGTAGGTGTTTTGTGCATAATAATGGGAAGGATACCTTAGGAAAGTTTGACCCTAGGAGTGATGAGGCAATATTTCTTAGCTATTCTTCTCGCAGCAAGGCATACAAAGCCTTTAACAAAAGGACCTTGTGTGTTGAGGAAAGTGTGCATGTGCTTTTTAATGAATCTAACTTGTTGAGTGAGAATGATGCACAGGAAGATGAACTTGAATTAGGTCTTGTTCGAAAAGAAGTGTTGCTCCAAGATAAACGAGGTAAGAACACCATGGAGAAAACAACTCCTGAAGGTGTTTCTCAGAATAGCAGGCAAGGTGAACACCAAACAGGGGGAAACACCGTTGAACCCTGTTCGGGACCATGTTCTTCAGGAATAGGCTTACAAACAGGTGCAGAAACAGGCTCAAGAGATGATCGTAAGCTTGATATTACGACTAGAGTAGAGCATGGGTCTATGGATCCTCTTACTCCACGACCATGGAAGTACCATAGTTCGCACCCCCTTGATCAAATTCTGTCTGATATTAACAGTGGAGTGCAAACTAGGTCTAAGCTTAAGAATTTCTGTGCTTTCTATGCTTTTCTCTCTAATATTGAGCCAAAGAGTGTGAATGAAGCTCTTGCAGATTCAGATTGGGTCACGGCAATGCAAGAAGAGCTCCATCAATTTGAAAGAAACAAAGTATGGCACCTTGTACCTAAACCTGCAGAGAGAACAATCATTGGAACCAAGTGGGTGTTCCGAAACAAACTGGATGAGTCAGGAACAGTCACTAGGAACAAGGCACGGCTGGTTGTTCAAGGGTATAATCAAGAAGAAGGGATCGATTATGAAGAAACCTTTGCACCAGTTGCTAGAATTGAGGCTATTTGAATCTTGATAGCCTTTGCAGCTCATATGGAAATCAAGCTATATCAAATGGACGTGAAAAGTGCATTCCTCAACGGATACTTAAAGAAGAGGTGTATGTCAAACAACCCCCTGGTTTTGAAAACAGTGAATTTCCTAACCATGTTTTCAAACTTGACAAAGCTCTTTATGGCCTAAAACAAGCTCCTAGAGCTTGGTACGAATGGTTGTCAAGTTTTTTAATTGAAAATGATTTTAGAAGAGGCAAGGTAGACAATACCTTGTTTCTAAAATCTAAGGGGGAACATTTATTGATTGTCCAAATATATGTTGATGACATTATATTTGGTACAACTCATCATGATTTATGCAATGAATTTTCAAATATGATGAGGAGTGAGTTTGAGATGAGCATGATGGGTGAGCTTAACTTTTTCTTAGGCTTACAAATCAAGCAAACTCCAAACGGCACCATGATCCATCAACAAAAGTATATCAAGGAGCTACTTAAGCGTTTTGGGATGGAGTTGGCCAAACCCGTAGACACTCCTATTTCTCCTTCAACCAGGTTGGTTATGGATGATGGGAGTCCCTCAGTTGAGGAGAAACTCTATAGGGGCATGATTGGGTCACTCTTATACCTAACCGCTAGTAGACCTGATATTGTTTTTAGTGTTGGTTTATGTGTCCGTTTTTAGTCTAATCCTAAGGAAACTCACCTTAAGGCTGTTAAACGGATACTAAGGTATTTGAAACATACACCCAATTTAGCTTTATGGTATCCTAAAGATTGCAATTTTGATCTTGTTGGATATGCTGACGCTGACTATGTTGGATTCCTAGTTGATAGAAAGAGTACCTCAGGTATGGCTCACTTTCTTGGACCTTGTTTGGTATCTTGGGCTACCAAGAAGCAACATTCAGTTGCCATGTCCACAGCAGAAGCTGAATATGTTGCAGCAGCTTCATGTTGTGCTCAACTGTTGTAGATAAGACAACAGCTTAAGGACTTTTGTGTTGACATTGGATGCATTCCTATTTTTTGTGATAACACAAGTGCAATTAACATTGCCAAAAATTCATGTCAACATAAAAGAACAAAGCATATTGACATTCGACATCATTTCTTGAGAGATAATGTTGAAAAGGGTTTAATCTCTATGAATTTTTGCACAACGGAAAATCAAATTGCTGATATATTCACTAAGGCACTAGCTAGAGATCAATTTGAGAGAAATAGACTGGAACTAGGGTTGGTGAGAACACCCTGAGTTACCTGTTTCCAGAACATGAACTGGGTTTGGTAAGATCAACCTTTACACCCTGTTCTCTCCCCCTGTTTGCAAATCTTATTAACAACGGATGTTATTGCATACACTCGAATTGCGTGCATTTTGTCTTTACTTATCCACTTAGTGCAGCATAAGGGGATGTACTGAAGCTGCCTTAATACCATTAAGTCTAATCAAGATCAGACAGCAAAGAACAGGCATAACGAAGAGAATAGGTACGCCCCTTGGTTGCTCGATGTGTTTTTCCTTCCCAAGGCACAAGCTTTTAATTCTCACACCCGTTGCAAACCAAGAAATCTTCTAAAGATTTTGGGTGCTCTATCTCTCTCTCTCTTTTTATATGCCCTGTTCTCAGTACTGCAAAACCTGAGAAACCTGCAAAGCCTTAAACCCTAATCTCTCTCCTCTAGCAACAATGGCTCTCAACAACTCCTCTCAATTAAACGACCTCGTTCTTACGTCCTCAATCCCTGCTCCCCCTCGCCCAATCCTGTACAAGCCTTTCAAATTCCTGAAAAGCTTGTCCCTACACTCAGTGGGAATGGGGATGGTTGATATTCCCTTCGAATGTGGAAGGGAATTGGTGTTTCTTATAGGGACAATTGCTTGTCCCATTAACGTCGAGTCAGAAGGGTTCTACCGAAGGGTTCTCGAGTTCTGACTCTGAGAACACCTCCTTCAAACAGGGGACATCGGTGTTCTCCGAGTCCTCTGAAGAACAAGCCCCTCCAAAATCAACCATTAAACCTGCTGTGAAGCCCTCTCCTGCAAAAACACCCCTCAAGCGA
Organism: Carnegiea gigantea; assembly: GCA_029747015.1. NCBI lineage: Eukaryota > Viridiplantae > Streptophyta > Magnoliopsida > Caryophyllales > Cactaceae > Carnegiea > Carnegiea gigantea. The sequence continues at coordinate 82,150 of JAKOGI010000391.1, read as the reverse complement.
AAGCCCAGAACAGCCCCCCTACCAGAAGCTACCACCTCTGTTCCTACCCCCAATCGCCCAAAGCAGTTCACTCCCTCTCCTTTGTCGGACAAACATGCGCAGTTGCTTAAGCGCAATGTCGTCAGGGGGAAGGTAGTGAATGTAAGTTTTTTCGAGGAACAAGGTCTGGGGGTGTTCCTGAATAAGTTGCAAGCCCAAGGCTGGCTCGACTTGTTTGCAAACACCCAGGTGGGGTGTTCTGTGCCTGAGTTGGCTGAGTTTTACGCCAACTGCAGTGTCACCGAAGGGGTGGTGACTAGTTTTGTGAATGGGCAACGCATTCAGGCTGATGCGCCCACACTTGGAAAAATTTTGGGAGTACCCTCCCAAGGCTTTGACGTGTATGTGAGGGAAGACAAAACAGCCCTAGAAACAGCCAGGCTCCTAGAGGTGTCCCAACGCCTCAGTCAAAAACAGGGCCTGAGAACACCCCTCTCTGTCAAGAAGGGTGAAATGACCTCCCTGCACCAACTATTGTTTATGTTCACTATCAAGAACATAATTCCGCGAGGTCAAGGGCAAAACACAGCTGATGCCCTCGATCAATGCCTGGTGGATTTACTAGATCGGGAGGAACCAATTAACCTCCCTGCAATCATGATTCGCCACATAGGGTGAATTGCGAACACCACCCCGGCCCATGATCTTGGATATGGGTTTCTGCTGACAAGGGTATTTGAGCACCTTAAGATAGTGTCACACGGCGAGTGGCGGCCCAAGTCGTTGATGAGATTGGGATTGACACTCTGCTCAGGTGTGGCTATGAGGTTGGCGAAGGGTCAGTCTCCAAACAGGGTCGTCGACCACCTCGACCACCTGTTTCTGGGCAACCTTCCTTCAAACTTGAGGCTGTTTTTGAGGACAATGCTCGCCTCAAGGATGAGCTCTCAGCTGTCAAGGCTGCTCTTGCTGCGGAGCAAGCCCTCTCCGCCAAACGCCATGAGGAATTGCTTGCCCTTCTCTCCACTCTTGCCCCCAGCATTCCTCCTTTGCAAACGAGACCACCCCCTGCACCCTGATTCTCTTGGCTGTTCTCTTATTTCCTCCTCCCCTCTTCGTTTTTGGCATTGTACTGTTTTCAATGCAATATCTCTTTCATGATGCTTCTTGCACCTTATGCTCTATATTTCTTTTCTTGCATTCATGCTGTTATTTATGCTTTTTATTGATGCCAAAAGGGGGAATAAGACCATACGAATAAGACCATATGATCTATGACCTAGCACCTAGAGGATCCCTATTAGTATTAATCGTTGTTAAGCTTTTTAATTTTGTCAATATGGTCACTTGGTTTGTCATCATCAGAAAGGGGGAATTTATTGAGTATATTTAGTTTTGATGATAGCAAATCCAAGTGTAAAACTTTGTCCAAGTAATATTGCTCCAAACACGATCTCCAAACAGGCCTAACTGGTGCTTGTGATCTTTATTGTATTAACTGGTTTGCTACATGTGAGAACAAGTCTTCAAAACAGGTTTTACTTGGTGATTCTATATTAAGTCAAAAACACCCTCTCGACAGTTGATTGTAAGGCATGTTCCTGAACTCTAGCAATGCAAAGAACAACCCCAGCAAACAAGGTGGCCTTGGTGTTCACAGCAGCTCTACAAATCTTGAAAAAGTTGACTGGTTCAAAACAAGAAGTCTTGCGTATATAGATTTTATTTATTTAGACTCTTGTTAATATGCCAATCTTGAAAGTATCATTTTTAGCACTTCTTGAAAACGGTTTTCAAAAAGTTGCTTTGGGACACCATTACCAAACAACCCTGCAAACAGGGTGCCTAGGGTGTTCTCAAAAACTGCAACAGCTACATCAGTCTTATCTGGAAATTTACTTCGGTTGGCTGCTAGATCTAAAAAGGTTTGTTTTGAATTTGAAAAAAAAAATTGCAAAACCGTTTTTGCTAAAGATTTCTCTTGAAAAGATTCTTATCCCTTATTTTTAGGTCTTGATTGAATTTGGGATAAATCAAGATTTTATCCTTTTCAAGACTAGATTACTCGGCCAAGATATTTTAAGAAAATCTTCTCTTCTCTCTTAGCCGTTGGAAATCTTTGATGAATCTTCTAAGCGACTAAAAATAGAGGATTTTTTCCTATCTTTTGAAATAATAGCTGTTGGGTTGTGTATTTAAATATTGAAATTCTCTCTCCCATTTGATAACCCGGTTTTTACAAAGAAGTAAGAGATTTTTAGAGCTGAATTTCAAAGAGAAAAACCGTGAGAAGATTGTACTTAACTGAGCTTTCAATTTCTTGGCATAATAGGACTTCATTGTACCTTACATCTGCTTCATTGTACCTTACATCTGCTTAAGTCAGAAGCACCCCAGTAAGGTGTTTTGTACCCATGTTCTCAGAATAGAAAGTGAGTGAGTGTGTCCTCAGTCATGTGGACTTTGGACGTGTCCTATCTGGTGAGATTGGACATGGTGTAATCTGTCTTAGGAAAGAAGGTTACGTGGGTTACAAGTTGTAACAAGGAGTGTTGCTTTTGTAATGTTTTCAGCCCGTTAGTGAAGTGGTTAAATCCTACACGAGGTAGGTCGTGGTTTTTCACACCTCAGTTGGGCTAGAGGTGTTTTCCACGTAAAAATTGTGTGTGCTTTATTTCCGCATTTATTACTTTGAATTTCGCTACTGAATCAATTGAGAACAACCGCTACAAACAAGGCGTAAGGTTGTTTGTGATTTACAAACAATCTCTGCAATCAAGTGCTACGGTTGTTTGTCAGTTATTAGGCGAAAATCGACCACCACAATTCACCCCCCTCTTGTGGTTGTGTACTCTTGGAATTCAACATTCCTAAGTACACTCCATGTCGAGGTCACTAGAGGGCCTCAATGTCAAGGTCACTAGAGGGCCTCAATGTCGAGCTGGATACATATCGTTTTACTTGAGGGACAATTATATGAACTGAACTTAGGTACCTTTAATAGTATCTTCGGTTTTCCACCTAGTATGGATTTACTAAATTGCCAAGTCTCCTATGAACTCAACTTGAATGCATTTTGGTGTGAACTTTCGGGGAGTGTTAGGTACAACACTGGTTCATCGAAGTGTACACATATTGGAAACCTTTGCATTAGAGTAGCTCAGTGTATCTTGACTTGTTCCCTTTTTACTCAGGATGATAGTCTAAATGTCCCAAGATTGTCTGAGTTGATCTTCTTGTCTTGTATACTTGATGGTGTCCAGCTTGACCCAGGTTCCTTTTTAGCTAGGCAAGCACTGTTAGCACTAAAGGTAGGATAGTCATTGGTGGTATTGTAACTGCTATTACTAGATTTTTGGGTGTTGAACCCAATCCTGAAGATAGAGTTTTCGGTTCCTGGCGGCTTGATCAGGCTGCTTTTGAAATTATGAACTTTCGTAAAGTTGAGACTAGACGTTTATGTTGGATTTACCCTGGGGACCATCTTTTGCCACTTCTCGATGTCGATTCACGTTACTTCACCAGCCAAACATTTATTGGGTACTTGGTGATGATGAGGTTGTTTCAGCCCACATCCATCATCCGGTTCCTTATTCTAGTCAAGTCAGGCCTAGTTCTTCCTCTCAACCACCCCCTCCTAACTATACTGACCTTCAAGACGCCCTTAGATCTATTCGAGCATTTGTTGCTTCTGAGAATGCCACTCTTTGGGACTTTGTCCAAGATCGCCACGATGAGCTTCGTAGGATGCTTGCTACCCAGACACAATATTTTCAGGAGTATAGGGAATGTCTAGAGACCTAGCAGGATTGGGCATATCTCTTATGGCCAACCACCCCATCCTCCACCGCCACCTTCTTTCTGATTGCTCTATGCTCCCCCCTTTCCTTTTTCTATTGTATGCCTATATTGAGGGCAATATGTGATTCAAGCATGGGAGAGTTAGTCAATATATTTGGCATCTGATGCCTGATTTGGTTTAGTATGCTTATGCTTTTTATACGTTGATTGTGATAGTTTTTGGAGTTTTTGTTTTAGGTTTTAGTTTTGTTTAGCAGTATCTTAGTAGACCATTTAGTTTTCTTTTCATTCTAGGTTGCATTTTAGTTTTTCTTTTATTAGTTTCTTTTGCATTTTAGTTTGCATTGTTATTAGGAGCATTCATAAAAAGCTAAAAAGAAAAAAAGAATTAAAGAAAAAAATCGTCCGATGATGATCTTTCTAGATTTAGTAGACTTTTTTGGTTTAGTTTGATCCTTTGATTCGTCCAAATTCTGCATAAAAATGTTTGGGAATGAGTTTTCAAAATGATTTCCATGTTTTGACCCCATTTTGAGTGCGAGTTAATTACTCCATGAGTCTTTACATGAATTTTGGCATGTGTTTACTAATGAGCTAGTCATGACCTTAGTAGATGTCCCGTGAGGCTTTGAGCTTTTAGAGTTTTTGTCAATTTAGTCTCATATTTTGTTTCATATGTGATTCTTCATTAACGTCATTTCTATAGAACTTGCTTTGATTCTCATTAAAGATCACATTTCGCATATGCATTTAGGCAATATGGGTGAGGCATTTTTCTTTGATTTGTTGAACCCAGCGGCTAAATAGGCACCTTAGCTGTGTATTATATCCCTTGCTAGCCCCTTTGAGCCTATATCCGATTTTCTTAATTTGAACCTCCTATTATAGCCATGGTCAAATACTTGTTTTACCCTTAAGCCAAGCCTAGGGAAGCATTTCATTCTTTTGCATCAAGTTTAATAGGGCACTAGTAAGGTGGATTGTTATCTTTTAGTGAATTTTGGTTGTTTGGTGAAGGGATGTGAGATTTTCATAAATCCCTTGTTTCACTATACAAAGTTCGGAGAAGAGTGGAATTTAAAGTTCGTTTTGGATTTCCTTTTGGCTATCCTTTTTGGAAAAAAAAATGAAAGAGAAAAAGAAAAGAAAGGAACATGAAAAAAAGGGGCAAGTAATAGAAAAAAAAGGAAAGAAAAAAACAGAAGAAAGTGTTAGCCTTGTTGGGGTTATAAGTTACGTGTAGTTTTTGACTCTTTCTCTTTTCAATAGGGGGTGTATTTTGTTGATAAATTGTACTAGTCTAAGAAGGATGTAGTATGATGCATTGTAATTGTTTAGCTCTTAGTCTCTGACTTCTAGCTCCTCATTTCCAAAATATTTGTTCTGTCTTACCTTTATCCACGGCCCCATTACAACTCTATGAAAGTGCTCATGATTGTCTAGTGTGTTTGCATATTAGTGATGGCGAATTTGAGTCTTGTCAACCTTATAGTAGATTTGAGTCCAAGGAATGAGAATTGAGAGAACCTTCATTATTATTAAACACATGAGTGATGAGTGCCATACAACTATAGTGAGGTTCTATCAGCCTTGCTAGCCTTACTTGTTTCATATGTTCAAATGACTGTATTTGACTATTTGGGAAGATTGATTCAAATTTGACGTTGTGGTCTATCAAAAAGTTTTGAAAATTTCATTCCTTAATTTGTTTATTAATGATTTTTGTATCTTTTTGGGCTACTTTTGGATCAGCTTTGCCATTTTGAATGTTACCTTTGTCTATTTTGAGAAGGTTGTGTATACTTTTGTTTTTCTTTGCATTGCTTGTGGATAAGCAACATCTAAGCATGAGGGAGTTTGATAAGTGCTTAACGTATACATCATTTTTAGGGTATTTTGCCATATTTTTAGGAGAATTATGTGCTTAATATTATTATTTATACTCCTATTCTCGATTTATGCTTAAGTATTGTTGTTTGATATATTTTACAGGATTTTAGGCTTTTTTACCCAGCGTTTGACCTTTAATGGATGTATTTTGACCTCCCCTATGGATACCCATGTGATGCTACACCCGTAGAGCAAGAAAAAAGCTGAAAATCGGTTCCACCCCAGACTACGGTCGGACTGTGGTGTCTGCTAGGGTCCGTGGTGAGTTTAGAAACTGTTACCTCTTTGTTTTCCTTCGGTGGTGTGGCTGGAAAAAGTCCGAGCTCGCCCATAAAAGGGCTTCATTCAGCAGCAGAAGAGAAAGGCATATCCATAGAGATATAGATAGAAAGTGAGCAAGAGTAGCATAGTTTATCTTGTTTCTTAAATTTTTGTTCTTTTTAGTTTAGATTTTTAGTTTGGTATTTGTATTGGTGAGAAATCTTGAGCGTGAGTATTTGATCTTGAGGCAGTTTGAAGTCCTTAGTTGAAGGCTATTCTTAGTTAAGCCCTTCCGCTCAGATTTCACAATGTTGGCTAGTTGTTTAATCCTCAATCATGAGCGAGTAATTTTTATATTGTCTAGGGATTTAGTAGTTTATGAAAGTATAGTTAGGTCATGTTTTAATCTAAAGAATTGTGCTTATTTTCATGATTGCTTTGATTTCGTTGTACCAAGTGATTCTCATGTTGTGAGTGGATTTTTGGCCAAAATTTGCTTGCACACTTGAAGCAATTGAGTGAAAAACTGAAATGTGACATTTGATTGTTAGACTGTTTCATGAAACCTAACATAACGTCGTCTTGAAAGAGAGATTTGCATGTTAGGAGGACATAGAGTGTAATCGAAGATGTTTAACATGGATTAAGGCAAATTAGTTTGAAAGAATGACTTTTGCTTAGTTTAGGCAAATTTGGTTGAGTTTGAAAGAATAGACTAAATTTTTGCAAATCTTCAAAATTAACCGGTTAGAGAAAAGCACATCCTTATCATTTTGATCCAACCAACTTTCATAACTGCATGAATTCCTAGGCATGTTTCCTTAATTGATTTAAAAATTAGTGAATTAGAAGTTGTTAAATCAAACCCTCTTGAATTAAATTTTACTTAGCATATTTTGGTAGACAAAAGTCGATAGATTACATTGGTCCCTGAGGAGCGATCTTTTTATCTATACTATGATTACCCGTGCACTTACAGCAGTGCTCATAATGCTACACAAATATTCGTAGAAAATAATGGGTGGAGATAATTAAAACAAAAGGAGGATTGCATTTGCATTTGTACGTGATCAAGAGTCATGGCTCGCAATTATTCTAAATATGTGTGAAAATACTTGATGCTACACACTAACACAAAAAAAAGATGATCAAAAGATTAAGACATCTGGTACAGCTGGAGGGAAAGAACAATTGATGAATATGTCCAAGGAAAAACAAAGTTGTATAAAAGTTTATAGCTTTATTCCCAACCAAAAAAAAAATGAAGAAGAAAAATATAATTTCTCATGTGAAGGTGCTAGGCTTATATCAATTTCTCATGTGAACGTTCTGCGTTCACATGTGTGCATAAAGAAAATTTGTTTTCCTAATTCTTTGCTTTATCATATGTCAACTTGATTAAGGGCCAAAGAGTTGATGACAAGAAAGTTGGACGAAAAAAGCATGAGAGAGGCCTAGAGCTACGAAGACAATAAATTCCATTCCATAATTAAAATAGGTGACTTCAACTTATGCACACATATAAGAGATGCTCAAATTACGTTAAGGTTTTAGTGGGACAAATTAATTGCAATGAATAATTCTTTATATATATAGCAAAGCAATTGGACAAAACCATTGTTTCTATCAAGATTTCTTGCCATGTAATTCCAGTATTAAAAGAACCCAGAAATAAAAAGTTAATCTCCTGTTGTCAAGGCCAGGCCTTATCTCTCATTGACATTTGAAAAGGATTTTTGCAAATTATGTGCCATGATAGTGTAATTATGATGATAAGACTAGGTCTCATAAAGTTGCAAGGAAGAAAGAGGGACCAGCGTAGGTTTGACCTGGAGATTTGACCAATGCTTGAAGACGTTAGTAGAGGCAATGCAGCGAACGGTGTTTAAATGCACTCAATTGTATCGTTTTGTAGGTACATAGCAAGCTACAATTAGGAAGGTGAAGATATCTCCTAAGTTTTATTATTTCCCAAGCTGTAGATTCAACCAGGTTTAGGAAATTTTGAAGATGCTCACGTTAAGACCATTTGAAGCAAAAAGGAAATAAGGGCATCATTGAAGATACTCGCACGCTGTGACCAAGTCAATATCCCAACAAGTTAGGCCTACCAAAAAAAAAAAAAAAAAGAAGATCAAGAATCCTGATTGAAGACCCTATAAAGTCAAGAAGACCGTCCTACGTGTTGTATATGTGTTCTTGTTAACATTTAAGTTTCAAGACCTCACCACATCTAAAAACTCCAAAATAGTGGATGCAGCCAACCCCTGATGGGGCATTTGTAGAAAGTAAATTTTTTCAGACCCACCAAGACCTGCCATCTGGAAAATCAAATATTTACTAGAGATGTATTGTGACCAATTTCACCAGTCACAAATGGTGCAGAAAATAAGTGATTGTTTTTAATGGAGATAATTAGGAGGAAAACCTTAACTCCAGTTTCTTTAAAAATAAAGTGCTACCCCCTTATTTAAAGGGTCTGAAATATGAAGAACTCACAAGAGCTCAAGAATTCTCTCAGGAAGAAGACATCAAGCACTTGAAGTACGTATTGTCCTCTCCTGGAGATCAAGTACCTTTTCTTGATTGAGATTACGCCTGATAGGCCCGCTAATGAAATTCGTTCAAGCTTAATCAACGAAAATAGAAGGTTCTACTATACTTATTCTCGTAACAGTTATGCAAAGATTGTACCAATTCATTGATATAAATACAAAAATTGAATTTGTTTCTCAATTTATTGTCTAATTTACTTTAGGCTTGGAATTTGTGTATACACTAACGTCTATTGCTTACAAGCAAAGTTCACAAGTATAAAAATATGTACAAAGAATAGAATGATTTTGATTTTAAACTCGGAAGGATACAATGCACACTAAGTCCATGATTAAGCTCTTGTATTGTGTGTTACACTCTTCTTCTTTAGTGAAGATATCTATTTATAGGCGTCATTCTTCATATGGACCATTAGAGGTAAAAGATAAAGTTTCTAGAATATTCTAATGAAGGTTTCTTCACAACGGCTGGGAGTTGGTTTAAGGGCGTTGAACGTTGCTTTTACTCACAACATTTATTCTATCTAGTATTGACTTCTTATAGCTATGGGACCCAAACTTTCAACCTGAAGAAAATTTTATTAATAGTTATGAAAATCCTTTTAACTTGGAAGTGGACAAAGTTAATTGTAGAGTACCATAAGGTGTTGAGCCCGCAGAAAACTGCAGTGATTTCAATTTTGCTTTTTCTAATTAATTAAAAGAGTGATTTTAGATTGAGAAGTTCAAAAATTGAAATCAAAATAAAGAAACTTAAAAAAAGTAAATCAAGAAAATAAAGAGAGACCAAATTAGAAAGAATTGAGGGCTCACACTTCATCATTGATTCAATATTGAATTACATGTTTCAACTGGGGGTTCAATCAGTCTCAGCTATAAGCATTAGTATGAATTATTCAAGTTTGAGATAACCCATCTAGTTTCTAGAATAATTTTTAATTAAAAATTATAAGTTTAAGTCGAATTATGTGATTATTATATTACCTAACAAGGTTTAGTATAAAAATGAGATAGAAAATTAATCTATCGAGAAAGAACATCTGCAAACTATAGAAATAATTCATATAAATTAGAATAAATTATAAACTAAAACTATCCAATACAAGAGATAAAAGTCAAACATAAAAGAAACAAAGAAAATTCAACATTATTAGTCCATGATCCATATTAATGGCTTAGCAAATCACAAAAATAGAAAATACCACTGGACTTAGCCATAATATCGGTTGATGGTGTATTTTTCTCCCTATAATCAAATCTTAACGATTAATGTTCAACCTGAAATTATATCATTTCATATCATTTTATTGTCTAATATGTGCTCAAAAAGTAAATCGTTAAATTAGAATTTTAATATATTTTATTTATTTTGTAGGAATTATAAAAGTGTGAAGAGAATGAATAAATTGTTAGCCTAAGGGGCTGGATGAAAAGGAATCAAATGAAAGAGAAGAAAAAAAAAAAGAATAAAAAGAAGCCCTTCCTATTAGTCCACCTAGGCCTAGAACTTGCTTGAGCCCAGCCAGCGGTCCACTTCGAGCAGTCCAGTTCACAGCCCCGCCTCACGTGACTTGCACATGAGGACCTTTTCGCCTTCTCTCTCAGATGGGCTTGCCCATTGTCCTGTTTCCCCGCGGCTTGAAGACCCAAATTCTTCCCAGCACCTCATCTTGTCCTCCTCATTCTCCGCACCATGTGGGCTCGGCCCAATTGTCTCTTACCGCTGAGCCCATATGGTACACAGATTTCCCCTGCCCTTACTTAAACTCACATGCAACCTATGCTACTATCTTCCTCCTTCCCACTTAATTCACGCGCATTGCATGTGACAACAACCCCCTTCTTCTTCGTTCTCTTTGTTTGGCTTAAACTAGAAGAACCCGAGACCTTTGCTTCTTTTTTTTCTCTAACGACTCCGCTATGATAACTACAACTTTCAGTTTCTCTCGTCTTTCATTATCACCATTAACCTCATTCGTTGCTCTCCATCATCATCATCATTATTCCTTTGGCAGTTTTAAGGTTTTATTTCGAGAATTAAGTGAAGCAATGAAGAGCTCTAGGAAGTTTGGTTTTTGGCTATAACAAGTAGGCCCGAGATTGATTCAAAGCAAGACACATATTAGAGATACAGTTGTTTAGGTTTCAATCCATTTTGTTCAGTTTCGTTTTGGTTTTAATTTTCATTTTTATATTTGGACCATCAAATTTTGTGTAATTACTTGCAGTAGGGGAAAAACATGAGTTTTCATTGGTGAGATTGTCTGAGTTACGCTAAAGTCTAAATGCGTTCCTTCTTGACATTTTCAAATATGTGGTATCAACTTGAATATGGAAGGACTGCCAATTTGATTTTGGGTTATTTTGTTTCTGCCTCCACATTGTTGCACAAATTGAAGTTCAATCATGGTTTGTTCTCTTGTGTAGAACAACTTCAAACAGGCAATTAGCATGGACACACATAAGGGTTTGGTTGTTTGTTACTAGAAGAGATTCATCTCCTCTGTTTTGAGCCAAATTTTTGATCTCATGTTCTTAGTTTTTGTCACAGGCTCATTGACTTTTTATTAATGTTAGACGGATCTCATATTTTTTGTTATTTAAGTCACTATTCCTAAGTTAGCCAAATACATTCATTCGGCCAATGGTAGTGTCTAGTTTGATTAAATTAGTTTGCCAAATTAAAGTATTAGCAAATCTAAACATCACAACCCATCGCTGAGGACAACATCCATAATTGCTACAGGGATAAACCATACACTTGCGGATTTCACAACAAGTCTTTGGCGCTGCTATTGGAAATGAGTTGTCGTTTAGCTGATTGAGTCATTTTCGTTTCTTTCGCATTTGTTAATTTTTTGGTTTTGTTTATGTGTTTGTTTAGTTTTAGTTGTGTTAGTTTAGATTTCTTTTGTTTTTTATTTTTGATTGGAGTTCGTATTTTAACTTTTGTTTTGTTCAATTTTATTTTGCTTTTTGTGACTAATTTTGTGTTGAAAAAAAATAGAATTAATAGTTTGGTGCTATGAATAGTGCGAGGACAAGCATAGTTGAAGGAAATATAAAATGTGTAGTTTTTTATTAAATTTCAGATCCTTTCTTGGTTTTTCTAGGCTAATCTAGTGCTGATTTTGCTATTCTAATATTTTTTGTGGATTCTTAGGGATTTTCACGATCTAAGTGAATATTTGTGGAATTTTTAGGCATTTACAGAATTTTCAACAATTTTCAAAAATAATTTTCTATTTTAATTTCGCTACGTTGTTATGGGACAGAAAAAATTTGAAAAAAATACATTCATGTTTTATGTGATGGTGCTACATTTTTTGTGTATAGCGTTCTGATTTTCTATTTGATTTTATTTTTTGAAACTTTTGCTTGTTTACATTTTAGCTTATTTTCTGTTTTGTTTTAGTTTATTTTGGGTTTTCTGTTTTTGTTGTATTTTAGGGTTAGTTTACTTTCTATTTTTGTTTTATGTGCAGAAAGAAAAAAAAATCAATCAAACTCTAAAAAAAAAAAGAAAAAAAGAATAAAAAGTCAAAATATTTTTGTGAGGTTGTGGGCTTTGCATGACTGGTTGGTTAGAGATCCTAAGAGTAAAAGACCTGTTAAGAGTGAATCCGACCTTGAACTAAAACCCGAAGCTGAACCCAAAGCTGGCCTTGAACTAAAACCCGAAGCTGAACCCAAAGCTGGCCTTGAACTAAAGGAAATGGCACAAGATAGACCTTTGAGTGATGTTTTCTATCCTACTAAGACCACTTTTCCTTCATGCTTTAATTTGCTTGACCCAAGACCCGATGTACCCTTTGATTTAAGACCTTATTGCGGTGAAATGTTTGATAAGTTTATTATTTAAAGGATACATGTTTGTTTTTGAGGGAACTTGATAAAGTATGTTCCATGATGCATTTTACTAATATTTCTGTTGATGTTGAGCAGATAAAATTAATTCCCTTTGCTTTAAAAGATTCTGCTAATCGATGGATGTATAGCTTGATTGCTAATTTTGTTTCTTCTTAGGATGACTTTGTTATGTTGTTCTTAAGAAAATATTTTCCTGATGCCAAGACTGTTAAGCTAAGGAATGAAATAAATTAATTTGTTCAACTAGAAAGGAAATCATTTTGGAAATACTTGGATACGTTCAAAAATTTGTTGGCCCAATGTACTCACCATGGTTTAGACTAAGCCCATTTGTTCCAGATTATTTATGAAGGACTTTACCAATAGACCCAAACCATGTTAGAGTTCATGTGTCAGAGTGGCTTTCTTTCTAAGAGTAGCACTGCTACTTGGGAATTCCTAGACGACTTAGCTGAAAAGAGTATGTAGTAGAAAATCACTAGAGATGACAGTCTAACTTCTAGGTTTGCTAGGGGTGGGATGCATTTTGTTTCTGATGTGAGTCACTTAGAGTCTAAGATTACAGTGTTAGAGAACATATTAAAGGGGTTGTCTATTTGAATTCCCCATATTTCTTAGACTTCTGTTCTGTCTTGTTCTCAGTATTAGGCCTTCGATCATTCTTTGAGTGCATGTCCTTATTTTGCTCACCAGTTATCAACTGGATAAGAGCAAGTGAGTGTGGCTTATCCAAGGCCTAAGAATGACCCATTCTCCCCTTAGTATAATTCAGGGTGGAGAAATCACCCTAACGTTTCTTCGAGTAGGGGACCAATGTTGCGGTCCTTAATTCTTAGCCTGGAGTATTTCTTAGAAATAACTCCCAGCCCATCTCTCGCTCTTTAAAGTCTTTTCAGAGATTGACCTTCCAAGGTGTTGTTAATACACCTACACCTCCACCTTCTGTTATTCAGGTTCAACCTCTAAGGTTGAGAGGAGAATTAATAATCATGTGGAGAGGACGATTAATGTTAATATGAAAAAAATGATGAGAATGATAATAGAGCAAATATCCCAATTAGTATCTTCTTCCAGGGAACCAGGTACTTTTCCTAGTCAGCCAGAAGTGAATGCTAGGGTCATACCTTATCTTCTTTTGGAATTAACACTAGTGAGACTATGAGGAAAGTAAATGCAGTTATATCTCTTAGATCAGCTGAGACATTAATAATCTAATCGAAAATTCTAAAGACTGCAAGTGCCCTCACAGTTTTTCCCAAAATTCTTCTCCCTTTTCATCTTCAGAAACTAGTTCATCCAGTAAGTCAGGGGATACTACTAAAGGTGTCCTTAGTGAATCTTCTAATCCTCTGCCTTTTGATTCACCTTTTGATAAAGAGGAACCTAAGGAAAAAGATTTTGCTGATTTAGTAGATCCTTCATCTCCTAAGGACTCTTCTTCGCCTTCTACTGTTAAGAGAGTTCGTAAGCCTTTACCTGCTTTTCCTCATAAGTTGAAAAAGAAAGACCAGGCCTATGTTGATAAAGTGGGAGAGACCTTCACTTAAGTAAAAATTAACATTCCTTTGCTCGATGCTATTCAATAGATGCCTATGTACGCTAAGTTTTTGAAGGATCTATGTACGACGAAGAGAGCCACTAGTCTATCTAAGAAGGCTTTCTTAGCCTCTGGCACTAGTTTTATTATTTCTCACTATATCCCATTGAAATATGAGAACCCCGGTTGCCCTACTATTTTTTTAATCATAGGGGACCAGCTTATTCATAGAGCTTTGCTTGATTAGGGGCTAAGTCTTTACTGAGTATGAGAAGTTAGGTTTAGGTGAGCTCAAACCTATAAAGATGGTCATCCAATTAGCTAATAGATCAGCCAGGTTGCCGTGGGGTGTAATTGAGGATGTGTTCATTAGAGTGGGTGAATTTATTCACCCCGTGGATTTTGTCGTGCTTGAAAAACTGAGATCGTTGCTAGTCAGATCCCTGTTATTTTAGGGCATCCTTTCTTGGCCACTGTCAATGTCCTAATTAATTGTAAAAATGGTACGATGAAATTGTCTTTTAGTTATATGATTTTGGAATTAAACATTTTTTATTTATAAAGATAGCCTTCTAGTTTTGATGATATGAAGTTTTCTATTCCTAACTACGTAGAGGATTCTATGTTTAATGATGAGTTTGATGTCATGTTTGCTATCGAGTATGATTTTTTTTCTAATTGTTGATGGACCTAAATATGATATGTTTGAATTTGATAACTTATGTTCTACTGTGGACTATCTTATTGCTTCTACTTCTGAGTCTACTTCTAAGTTTGTTTCCCATCTCGTTTCTCTTGATCTGAAACCTCTTCCTAACTCTCTTAAGTATTCATTTTTAGGACCCTATGAATCCTTACCTATGATTATTACTTCTGACATAGATCGGGACCAAGAGGAAATACTCTTACTTCGAGAGGACAAAGAAACCATAGATTAGACTTTAGGGGATGTCAAGGGTATTAGTTCCTAAATTGTGCAACATAAAATCCATTTAGAGGATAATGCTAAGCCCTACTGAGACCGTTAGAGGCGTTTGAACCCGTCCTTACAGGAAGTAGTTAGGAAGGAGGTGCTTAAGTAGTTAGGCCATGGGCTTGTCTATCCCATTTCTGATAGTGAGTGAGTTAACCCTATTCAAGTTGCTCCTGAGAGGATTAGGATTACTGTGATTAGAAATAACAAGAATGAGTTAGTTTCCACTCGAGTCCAATCTGGGTGGCGTGTCTATATTGATTATAGCAAATTGAATGCTACCACTACAAAAGACCATTTTTCCCTTCCCTTCCTTAACCAAATAATGAGAGTTGCTCTATATTGATTATATTGCTTTTTAGAAGGATACTATGGTTTTACCCATATCTCTATTGCTCCTAAAGATCAGGTAAAGACAGCTTTTACATGTCCGTCTGGTACATATGCATTTAGAAGCATGCCTTTTGGACTCTGTAATGCTCTTGCTACCATTCAGAGGTGCATGATTACTATTTTCTTAAATTTAGTTGAATAGTCCATGAAAATTTTCATGGATGACGTTTCTATGTTTGGGTCTTCCTTTGATGATTGTTTGTTTAATCTAAGTAAAGTGTTGCAAAGGTGAAGGGAGAAAAATTTGACTTTGAACTGGGAGAAATGTCATTTCGTGGTTAAAAAGAAGATAGTCTTAGACCATACTATTTCTAGAGATGGAATTGAAGTAGATAAGACTAAGACTTATTTGATTGTAAATCGTCCCCCTCCTACTTATATGAAAGAGGTGATGTCTTTTCTTGGACATGCTGGTTTCCATTATTGTTTTATTAAGGATTTTAGTAAGATAGCTAAGCTGTTGTGATAAGGATGGATCCTCAAATTCCCAAGATCAAAGATAAGAAGGAAAATAATCACACCAAGGATGCCTGTTTTGGATTCAATATTAATCAATTAACAGATTGTGAGGTGTAATGCCCTGCCCCCTCCTATGATAGGACAATTACTAAGAACGGCTTCCAGGATCGTTGACTGGCACCACAAGCCTTTCTAACGTACTTCGTCTTCGCTCACACGTTGCTTGAAAAACTTTCTAGTAGGTCACCCATCATAACATTGCTCCACAGCAAATACACTTAACTGTGAAGTTCTTATGAGTGCACTCCCCGAAAAGAAAGGTGCACCTTTGATGATATAAGTAGTCACTTCAAATCCTTTTAAATGACACTCAGGGTATTACAATTACCCTCACTTGAAGCGCACAACATCCCCTCTGTGCCTCACTAACTAGTCGACTTACGCGTCCTCTTAACCAGCAATCCATCCTAGTATCTTTGCGGTTCTAAGTGACTGCACAGTGCTCTCCCGGACACTGGCATAGCTCATGGTTACAGATCGGCTCTGATACCGTCTGTAACACTCGACCCCTCATGGGTCCCAATAGTTACCAAGAACGGCCTCAAGGATCGTTAACTGGCCCCATAAATCACCACAGGCCTTTATGGCGTGCTTCGTCCTAACTCACACACTGCCTGAGAAACTTTCCAGGAGGTCACCCATCATAAGATTGCTCTACAGCAAGCATACTTAACTATGAAGTTCTTATGAGTAGGCTACATGAAAAAGAAAGGTGCACCTTTGATGATAATATGTAGTCACTTCAAATCCTTTTAAGCCACTCAGGGTATTACATGAGGTTTATGCCCAAAGTAAGATACTAATAATAGATAATCATTTTTCACCAAATTCTTCTCCTAAGGACTCTTAGCAACCAAAGAAGAATTCTAAAGGAAAGACTCAACTTACCAGTCTTAATTAAAGAGCTAAAGATGTAGAGATTTTAGAGAGAGAAAATAGTCATATGTCTTTTCATTCATAATTTAACTCAAGCTGGGTTTATATCGAGGTCCTAGAGTCTATAAATACCTAAAATGGGGTAGGGGGTTAGCTGTTACAATAGTAGGGTAAGGGTACCAGTAGGGGGATTGCAATTTATCTTAGGAAATTAAAACAAATTACCAAGATTACAACTAAGGTAAGATGTATTTTTTCAGGATTCTTCCCCCTCCTCCTAGGAGGCATCTAGAAGGCTCTGCACCACTAATAGGGACCCACCACATGGAAAATCTTTCATGGTATACATAGAATCACTCTATGCTAATTACTCTCAAAGATAACAACTCTTCCCTGCTCAATTAAGGCTAAATTCTAGATTGCTTCAACATTGAAATTTTGTACACACTCTATATATTAGACCATTTTTCCTAATATTGGAAACCAATCCTAAATTTTAGGAATGTGGCTAAAATAGACATCTTAGAGAATCATAAAAACTTGGGCTTGCCTCATTTGGGCTTGGTTTGGTAGGATTTAAACTTGACCTAATTTCAGTAAGTTTTCTAACAAAAACCAGCACTGCATGAGTTGGGGTTTCTGTCACTTTAGGAATCAAAATGTAACCTTACATGGGAGTTTATTGCATTATCCTAAAATTAACTCTCTAAACTTCCTAACTAAGCATTGATCACTCTAATTGGACATTGATTAGTTGGTGAGAAGCCAAGTCAAACCTAAGTGAAATGCTAGAGCGGTGTCCATCTTGTCCAAGTAAAGTTGGCTTGGACCCTGGTGTGGATCAAGGTGTAGCCAAGAGTTGGCTTGGGGCTTTTTATGCATCATGTTGACCAATTTTTAGCTAAGAATGTGCCATTTCACTTCTTTGAGGAGTGTTATGAGACATTTACTAAGTTTAAAGAAGCCTTGTCCCATGCTCTCGTTCTGTATGCTCTTGTCTAGGGAGAGCCTTTGGAGCTCATATGTGACGCATCTGCCTATGCTATTGGGATTGTTTTAGGACAACATGTTCATAATAAGCTCCATGTTATTCATTATACTAGTCACAGTTTAAATGATACCCAACTGAATTATACTGTCACTGAGAAAGAATTCTTAGCTATGATCTTTGGTTTTGAAAAGTTTTGACCTTACCTGATTGGTCTCATGTGATTGTTTATACTGACCACTCTGTTCTTAAGCAGCTTCTTTCTATAAAGGATGCTAAGCCTAGGCTTGTAAGGTGGATCTTGCTTTTGCAAGAATTTGATTATGAGATGAGGGATAAGAAAGGTTCTGAAAACCTAATTGCTGGCCACTTATCTAGGATTCCCTATGGTAGAGAGCATGAGTCCACTATCTATGAATGCTTCCCTAATGAGCAATTGTATGCAGTCTGGTCTGACTCTTGGTATGCGGACATTGTGAACTATCTAGTGTCTGGAAGGATTCCTAAAGGTTAGACTAAGAATGATGGAAACAGATTCTTCCACCTTGTGAAATTATTCGTTTAGAATGACTCTTACTTGTTTAAGTATTGTTCTAACCAAGTCTTTAGAAGGTCTATTCCCGACCATGAGGTTAGGAGTGTCTATTCATTCTGTCATGACTAAGCATGTAGGGGGCATTTCAGTGGGAGACAGACAGTGACCAAAGTTCTTCATTGTGGTTTCTATTAGCTCACCTTATTTAGGATGCTTTTGAGTACTGTAGGAGTTTCCCTAAGTGCCACCCGTTAGGTAGGATTAGCAGGAGAGACATGATGTCGCTTAATCCCATCACTGTGGTGGATATTTTCGATGTTTGGGTTATAGACTTCATGGGACCATCTCCATCTTCTTTTGAAAATAAGCATATTCTGTTAATTGTGGACTATGTTTCTAAGTGGGTAGAGGCCATTCCTACAAGGACCAATGATGCTAAGGTGGTTGTGAACTTACTTAGGGAGAACATTTTTGCTAGATTTGGCATACCTCGAGCTATAGTGAGTGATCAGGGTTCCCACTTTACTAATAGGTCTTTCAATGCCTTATTAAGGAGGTACTCTATAGCCCATAGACTGCTACCCCTATCATTCCTAAACCAGTGGCGAGGTTGTTGTGTCCAATAAGCAGATTAAGTAGACTCTGGGGAAGACTGTGAGCAAGAATGGAAAAGATTGGGCCAACAGGGTTGTAGATTCTTTATGTGGATGGCTTTCAAGACTCTTTTAGTTATGTCACCTTATAGAATTTTCAATGGTAAGCCTTGTCATCTCCCTATTCAGATTGAGCATAGAGCTTGGTGGGCCATCAAGATGTTGAACTACGCATTAACTTAGGCTGGTGAGGAGAGGAGGCTGCAACTGAGTGAGGTAGAAGAGATTAGAGTTAAGGCATATGAGAGTGCCCGATCTTATAAAGAGAGGGCTAAGTTATTTCATTGTATACATATTCTCAGGAAAGAATTCGCCCCAAGAATGAAAGTGTTCTTATATCAGTTTAACCTTAACCTTTTTCCAGGGAAATTGAGGTCCCGATTGATAGGTCCTTACATTTTTTCACATGTTTTTCCCTATGGTGTAGTCGAAATGCAGGGCCTGAATATGGTGACAAGTTTGAAGTGAATGGCCAGAGGTTGAAATAGTTTCTAGAGCTATCGAGCGCAGAAGATGTGGAACATCTGATACTTCGTGAGCCGGTTTCTAGTTAGCGATGTGCTATCGAGTTAGCTTAGGTGTATCCAGCACCCAATCTTGTTCTGTTGGAATTTCTTTCTCTTATTTCTCTTTCTCTTATTCTCTTTTGTTTTCTTTTTAAGCATTTGGGTGCTTTTTCTTCTTTTTTGTGAACATGCTTGTATATTCGAGTTTTAGAGTCTTGTCCCTTTTTTGAGTCTTCTTATCTTTTTATATATTTATTTTTCTTTGGTTTTAGGTTTCCTTCCAGTTCCAATGAGGACATTGTCTTATTTAGGTGTGGGGAGCTTTATTCAAAAGTTCAGAAAAATTGGCCAAAAAAAAAGAAAAATTTTAGAAAATTTTTTGTTTTATGGAATATGTGTGGTATTTTGATTGATTATGTTCTTTTGTACCTTAATTATTAGGTTTTATATAAATATGATGTGCATAATAAAACTTCATCCAAAGTGTGATATTTGGGTACTATTTGCACTAAAATTTTGATCATTTTGCCAATATTTCTACACCTAATTTGGCTCTTAATAATTATGATTTTTAGACTTTTACTTGAGTTTTTATTGTTTTGTACATTTGGAAATTTATCTAAATGGAAAAGAAAAGGCTGGAAAAAAAAGAGAGTTGTGCCCAATTGCCATCAGCCTGAACTCGGCCCACTCTACATGGCCCAGAGCCAGAAAAAAAGGAAAAAATCAAAATTAAACTCAGCCTCCAACCCCACACCTCAGTCACATGCCCTTTTCCCCCTTCTTATTTTCTACCTCCTTCTCTCACCTCCTTAAGACAGAGTTCCCGATGGAATCCCCCCCATCGCGATTCTCTCTCTCTTTGAAACATCATCGAGCACTAGCATCTCCACCTTCATAAGCACCATCTGGCCATGCCAAACGCTAGCGCAACCTTATTTTCACCATCCACTTCACAGTTGAAATCAAGGGTCGCGATTGAAGAAGGTGCAAGTATAAATCAAAGAACAGCGGCTAATCAAAGGTATCAATCTAGGATTTATTTTGGGGTTTTTATGTAGTTTAAATTCTAGTTCTAGTAATCGAGGTATGATTTTATAGAGTTTAGTTTTACGTTTTATTTTCAATTTGCATTCCCGTGTCTCAATTTCGAGTTTCAGATCTATTTTGTGGTTGACGATTTTATGTTATTAGATAATGAATCATTTAAATTTCTAGTTCCAATGATGGATTGTTCTTGGCTGAGCTTTGTTCTTCGGCATTAATGGAGCTCGACTCCATCTCCTTCTTCATCATGTAATTTGGGTTTGTTGGCTCGTCTTTTTTTTTGTTTTGTTTGTTTCGATTTATACTTTGATTTGGGTTGAATCAATTCTCCTGTTCCCTTGGTTAGGCCTCGGTTCTATTTGCCCTTCTCGTTTCTGTGATTTAGCCTTAAGTTGTTGTGAGGAGCTGACGCGTTTAAATAAAAGTTTCGATTGAGGTTATTTTGATTATGGGTTGTTTCTTGCTGATTTTGGACTCCCCTCTCCCTGTTTCTTGTTGTTTGATTAGGATGGAACTAATTTTGGTTAGCAAATGAATATGAATGCCGACTGAGCTTAGACAAGCGAGGACGCCTTATTGATGAAAACGCTTGCTAATTGCTCTCTTCTCTGGGTTTTATTGTTCATTTAGTTTCTAGTCATAGTGCTTTCGAGAGCATGGGTTGAGCCTCCCAAAAAGGTAGGGATGCTCAAGGCCTCTTGTTCCCCACTTTACTCCCTTTCTAAATCGATCGTTTAGTTCGTTAGAAAAATCTTAGTTTAATGAAATTATTTTTGATGGTGCATTATCAGTTGTTGAAGCCATGAAATGCCTAATTTCTTTGCTTCCTTTTGATCTCATGCTTAGGTAATCCTATCATTTTCGCCTGATCTTATAAGCTTAATAGTCAAAAGTGTTATTTGAAGTAGATTGTAATTTTTAGTATCGTTCATATGCTTCAGTCCAATTCTTAGAGTATCTCGTCTTTTGCAGCTTAATTGGTTAGCTTGTGGCTCGCGTGCTTGTTATTAATTTAATGTAGTCAATTTAACTTGTTTAGCATTTTGATAAGTTTAATTCTTTAGATTAATAGGTTGTGACCTAAATTTCATTATCGTCCCCGGGGAGATGGCCATCAAGTACTACAGTGAAAGATGTACGTTTGTGGCTTATAGTTTCACTTTAGGAAGTCTCGCACAACTTTTTGGCGCCGTTGTCGGGGCGACGACATCAGATTAGGTCACATTCTCATGTTCTTGGTACTTTCTTATTAGTTGTATATGATTTCGTTTGTGTTGTTTATTTCATTATTTATAGTAACCTAGCTTAGTCTATTTCCTGAAAAAATCCAAAAAAATAAGAAAAGTCAAAAATTGAAAAAAATTAGAAAAAATTTTGTATATCCCTAAGAATGGAAAAAACTTGAAAAATTTTAAAAACAAGTGGCAATTTTCTATTTCCTTCCATTTAAGCATGAAGTGTTTTGGCGATTCTTGAGTAAATTGAATGACTTTCATCGTCAATGTGTTGATCAATATTTTGAGAAATGGAAAATTTGTGAAGTGATATTTGAGATTTTAAATGATTAATATTGGGGTCATGTTGAGACTATGCACCCTGAGGTTTGGGATGTTTGTTTACTAGGACTCCGGATGAAATTTTGGATTTATTTGAATACTTGGCTCTTGAGATATGGGAGTATGGCAATGTTAGAGAGACCTTTAGTCACCCTATTCCCAACCCTTACATGAAGAGTGCATCACCTTTAGATGAGAGTCAGTCTGAGCGTATATCTTATGAGCACTCTCATATTCCATGTGTTCTTATTTTATGCGATTATTATAATTCCTTTGATGATGATGTTGATACTTGTCCATTGCTTCGTAGGCCAGACCGATTTGAGGCATTGGTTGCCTTAAATAGGGAGATTCACTTGCGTAGTTTACTCAAGACTGACTTTAGTTTAGGTGCTTTTATGCCTGAGGCTAGGTTTTGTGATGACTTTGATGTTAGGAGTGAGGCACTGATTCCTTTAGGGTATGATTTTCATGATGATACACATTGGATGACCTCGAGCAAGCAAGTGATCTCTCATCTTATTTGGCAGTCACACCCTCCCTAGATTTTAGCACAGTTAGTGACCACCCCGACGGTAGTTTGACCGTTCATTTTGTTGTGGCTTTTGGTGAGGTTACACCTTCTGAGGAGTTTATTAATTGATCCCATTCATATGGAGTCTTCTCTCAACTTTTCTCCACCCTACCCATTTCACCTCTTTCTTCTTCCCTCCCCATTCTTCACCCTTCTTTAAACCCTCCCGAGTCTACTTGTGTAGAGTCTGAGATTTTTGTGCTTGGCAATCCGTGTTTAGATCAGACTTTTGATGATAGTGATATAGAGAGGCTTGAGGATCACTTTGATGTTAAGGACTTGACTTTAGGCCATTGTATAAGCTTTATGATCAACTACCGCAAGCGCACGGGTAGTCGTAGTATAGATAAAGATATCATTCCTTAGGGACCAATGTAACTTATCGAGTCTTGTCTGTCAGATTAGGCAATGGTGGCGAGGTAGAGAGAGAGGGTGGCGCAACGGGCTGTCGAGGGGGAGTGAAACAGGAGAAGAAGAAAGAAATAAGAAGAAAAGAAAGGGAACATGGGGGCCATAACCTAGCCACAGCTCATTGCATTAGTGACGAGGGGTCGTCGCCACCCCCTAGAACCCAGGGTCCCAAAATGCTGTAGCCCAAGCAACGACCATCGCACTCGCCGGGGCACTATTCACTTATAAATTTTTGGACTTTTTTTGGTCAAACCTTCTCTTTATTTGAGTTAAAGACCATGAGGAAGTTTCGGGGTGCCTCCCGAAAGGTCATAGGTGACCTTCCCGTCGATTGGCTCACCAACGTAGGGCCTGTTCTATTCATTGGTAAATTTGAGTTTGTGAAAGGATGAAGTTGATTGAGGTAGGTTGAAGTGGATTGAGGTAGGTTGAAGTTGGTATTTTTTTTATTGAAGTGAGTTGAAGTAGGTTGAAGTAGGCTAAAGTAGGCTGAGGTTGGTTGAAGTGAGTTGAAGTTTGTATATTTTTAGAAGTTGGTTAAAACAGTGAGAATAAAATTTTGAAGGAGGTGAGTTGAAGTTGGTTGAAGTAGGTTGAAGTGGGTTGAAGTTGATGTTTTTTATTAAGATGGGTTAAAGTTGGTTGAAGTGGGTTGAAGTTGGTTGAAGCTGATAAATTGGAAAAGACCAACAAAAAGAACAGGCCCATAGTAATGCTTAATCCACAATTCGTTCACCTTGAAGGTCCCAGTGTCATCCGTCCTTATTTCAATCGCTCCATAGGGGTAAATCTTCTTCACCTCAAAGGCGCCTGACCATCTCAATTAGAGTTTGCCCGAAAATAGCTTCAATCTTGAATTAAAGAGAAGGACTAAATTGCCCACCCAAATCTCCCTCTGGTGAATGTGCTTGTCATGCCACCCTTTCATTCTCTCCTTGTAGATCTTAGAACTTTCATAGACATCCAAGAAGATTTCCTACAGTTCATTAAGCTATAACAAGCGCTTTTTCCCCATGGACTTCAAATCAAAATTGAAGTGTTTGATGGCCCAAAATGCCTTATGTTCTAGTTCCACGATGAGGTGGCATGACTTACCATAAATCAATCGGAAAGGGGTGGTCCTGATTGGAGTCTTAAATGCCATTCAGTAAGCCCAAAGACTGCCATCAAGTTTGTCCTCTTAATCTTTACGAGATCTTGCAACCGTCTTCTCAAGGATAGATTTAATCTCTCGGTTAGAGTTCTCAGCTTGGCCAGTAGTTTGAGGGTGGTAGCCAAGGCCATACTTGGGGTGCCCTCCATATTTCTTTAATAAAGCCTCAAGTTTCTTTTCTATAAAGCACATCTCATTATCACTGATAAGCACCCTCAGGAGCCTAAAACGAGAAAAAATTATCCTCTTGAAAAGCTTGGCCACTACCCTTGAGTCATTAATAGAGCTAGCCATGGCCTCCACCTATTTGGAAATGTAATCCATAGCAAACAAAATATACTTGTTACCTCTAGAGGATGAGAAAAGTCCCATGAAGTCGATGCTCCAAACATCATATATCTCAACTTCAAGGATGAAGTTAAGGGGCATTTCATCCTTCTGGAATAAATTTCCCATCCACTAGCAACGATCACAAGTACGGACATAAGTGTGGATGTAATAGCCCAACCCTAAATTATGTTCATTTATTTAATTACCTCATGTTAATGATTTTTTCATATTTATTTATCGCATTTATTTATCCCGATAGGGAAAAATTTATTTAGGCCCTCACTTGGCAATTGGAGTTTTATTTGTTTATTTAATTTATTAACGAAAATTTTGTGAGAATTGATAGTAGGCCCTAACAATTATAATCTAAGTAATTCATTTTGTTTTCTGTAACATTACAAAAAAAAAATTTAATTTTGAGTACGCAAAAACGTTATCATTACAAAGCGTTTTATTCCCGAATCCAACTTTCTTCAGCCCAATTTGAAGCCTAACAAGTTTGCTTTTCAACCTACCTAATTTCCATGAGTTAAGCCTAACCATGGTTAGCTAAAGGTACTTTTGGGGGGTGTAAATTCAGCCAAGTGGAGACAAGTCAAAAAAATACAACAAACTCAACCCACATCTCTCTCTCCTCTCTCTCTCTCTACATGGCCAGCCCCCTTCAGTTGCTGCTGCTGTGTGGTGTTTTCCGACTAGCCTCGGTTGCATCCGACATGCTAGTACCACTAGCCACCATTCTCCATCATCAAAACCACTAAACATCACCTCCATCTCTATTTGTATCAAGCTTGAAGTGAGTAACCTTAATCTTGATCTTGTTGGTTTTGATTTTTATCTTTGTTTTGATTCTTTCTTTGATGTTTTTGATTATTGATCATGATGTTTTGATAAGAAATAAGAGTTATTTTGGTGTTTAAATTGGGGAGAAGTTTGGAGCATGTTAGGGTTGTGGGGGTTATTTATAATCATGCAAGCTTTAAGTGGGAAGTTCATTTTTCTTGGATTCTTGCATTTGATTTAGTGGTTTTAATCTCTAATAATGTTATGAGGATGTTTTTGGTGATCTTGGATGAAGTGGAAGTTGGCCAAAAGTTAGGGTCTTATTGATTATGCAAGGTTTAACCTTCCTTTAATAGAAAGCATGTTATTATTGTATATTTGATTGAGAAATGATCTTTGATGTACATGATTTTGAAGTGAAATTGAGTGCGATAGTTTTGTGTAGTGATGGGAAGGACCAAAGCCTTGTTATATGACTTTAAGGTGTGATTTTGGATGCGGAATTGTGTGAAAAGAGAGGAGAAAGCCATGACAGTGAAGGCTGGAAAATTTCAAAAAACAGGGCAAGCTTTGTGATTAAACTGGTAATGATCAGCCCATTGAAAAATTATGATTTTTGGTAGGTCGATAGCTCAGTGTGTTAGTTTTCAGATTCTTTTTCAATCACCTTAATCCAAGGTTTGTGAAAAAAGTTATGGCCATTTTACCAGAACTGCATAGGTTAGACCAAAACTGACATACTTGTATTTTAACCCCATTTTGGGAACCCTATTATGGGAATCATACTTGGTGTTCCAAATGAAATCTTTTTTAGACTTCTTAAGCTTTCAATATTGGGGTTTTAGGTCTTAATCAGAGATTGGAAGATTAAGTTATGAGTCATTTATTTTAGCCCCTGTTATGCCCTTACTTTTCTTTTACTAACTTATTATCTATGAAAATAAAAATGTTTCCTAATTATATGTTCCTATCATGATATTTTGAACAGAGTCAAGGCCTAATCTATTATTTCCTTCCCTCTTTGTGCCTAATCCCATTTCATTGAATTTCATTAAAAGTACCAGCTACGTTCATTGTCTGTATCTTTAGAAATCAGCACGTATTTATCAAAATTATAATGTTTTGGTAAGTGCATCAATGAATCAAATTAATTAGTTATTTACCACATAATTAGTGACCCCATCAATTATCAGTTACAGGACATAGCCCTTCAGTTACCCGCGCGGCTTCAGGCTAGGTCCCCCGATCAACTAGGCAGGTGTACACCAATCCACAGATCGTAACAGTTACCAGGGGTTCACTATCAGATAATAATTAACAATGCAGTTTTATATTCATCTCATTCCCTATTTTAAATTAAAATGAATTACAATGCGGGCCCAATCAGCTTTTCAAATGATCATTTAACAATATAGGGAAGCATGTACTGAGCTTCGGCTCACTGTTCGAAATGTTTTCATGTTTTATTTTAGGAAAATGTTTAGTGAATCACCCTCAGGTGGGTAGGACGACTGAAGGTGATAAGTAAGCAAGAAAGTCAAAATAAAAGGAATAGTGGTGTGTTAGTGTTGAGATGTTTTGAGCGCTGTATTATGAAACATTTTGATGTTCAAGTTATATACTCTACAAGAGTTACTATATTTTGATGTAAACCCTGGAATAGTTAAATTGTTTAACATTAGAACTGTTTATATATGGTTTGATGGATTGTGATTGTGTGAATGTCTTTCGATGGTAAACATTGATTAGCGTTGCTAAATTTATTATTTACAAGCAAAGTCTTGTCTTTTTTGGATGGCGGTAACGCCCTGATCATTTGGGATGATACCTTAAATTGGTGAATTTAATGAAGAGAACGAAATCAGCAAAATATGTACATTTGGGGCATTATAGTGGATATCCTTGAACAGGAAGGGCTAAAAGAAACCCGTCTGGAGCACCTTTATAGCAGTCTTAGAGAAGCTAGCATGCCCTCCACAAGGAGAGTCATGATAATGTGAAATCATGCTCCGAATCTCCTCATCAAGGAGGCAACGCGATAAATACCATTCTTGCACAGCTTGTATAAGAAGGGCTCCTCCAAAAATACATCTTTATGCCACGAAAGAACTTCTTCTTCTGATGGGAGGGCAAGTCATGAGGTGGAACTCCCGATGCCAAATAGTTGGCAACGTCTATGAACCACAGGGCAGAGATGGCTAAGAGATGCTTATCAAGGAAAACATCATTGACAGGGCCCTCCTAGCTCTCTATAATGAGCATAGAGAGATGATCAGCAACAACGTTCTCAGCCCCCACCTTATCTTTGATCTCGAGATCAAACTCTTGAACAAGCAATATCCACCAGATGAGGTAAGGCTTCACATCCTTCTTCTCAAGGAGGTGCTAAAGAGCTTAATGGTCAGTGTACACAATGACTTTGGAGCATAAGAGATAAGATCAAAACTTCTCCGTTACATACACCACCGTAATCAACTCCTTTTCTATAGTAGTGTAGTTTTGCTAAGCCTCATCCAGTGTTCTACCAGCGTAGTAGATCACAACAGGCTTCTTGTCCCTGTGCTACCCCGAAAACTACCCCACTATATGGTCGTTGGCATCACACATGATCTCAAAAGGGAGATCCCAATCAAGTGGTTATATGATAGGGGCAGAAATCAGTGTCTGCTTAATCCTGCAAAAAACTTCATAACACTCATTAGTAAACACAAACAGGGCATCCTTGGCCAAGAGCTGAGTTAGAGGCTTAGCAATCTTAGACAAGTCCTTGATAAAACCGCGATAAAATCCCATATGACCAAGGAAACTCCGCACCCCCTTCACAGAAATAGGAGGGGACAATCGCTTGATCACCTCTATCTTAGCCTTGTCTGCCTTGAGGCGCCTATTAGATATGACATGACCCCAAACCACCCATTTCTGCACCATGAAGTGGCATTTTTCCAAGTTTAGCACAAGGTTGACTTCTCACATCAATAGAGTACCTTGGTAAGATTTTCGAAACACAAGTCAAAGGTATCTCCGTAGATAGAAAAGTCGTCCATGAACACCTCCATGATCTTCTCAATAAAATCGTTGAATATAGTAGTCATACACCACTAGAAAGTGGCAGGGACGTTACACAATACAAAAGGCATCCTACAATAAGCGAATGTGCCGTAAGAGCGTGTCAACGTCATCTTCTCCTGATCACTTGGATGGTTAGGAATATGAAAGAAACTTGAATAACTATCCAGGTAATAGAAGAAAGAGTTTTTCAGTATCTGATTAATAAAGGGAAGGGAAAAATGATCTTTCCGGGTGGCTTGATTCAACCTATGGTAATCAATGCACAAGCACCACCTAGTAATAGTCTTAGTAGAAATGAGCTCATCACGCTTATTCTTAATGACAGCCATTCTACTCTTTTTCAAAGCTATCTGAAGTGGACTCATCCATTCACTATCAGAGATAGGATAGATGATTCCAGCACCAACAGTCTGATAACCTCCTTTTCATAACCTCTTACATGTTAGGATTTAAATGGCATTGAGCCTATTGGGAGGGTCGATGACCTTAATCAAGAAAAATGTGATGCATGCATAGGGAGGGACTGAGTCCCTTAATATCGTCAATGTTATAACTAGTGGCACCTCTATGCTTTCTAAGCACATCCAATAATTTTTCCAATTGGAGGCCATCCAGTTTAGCACTAATAATAACTGGGAACTTATGATCAGGGTCAAGAAACTCATACATGAGATGAGAAGGTAGAGGCTTTAACTCTATCTTTCGTGGGCTCTTCTCCTTCTCCTTGGAAGTGAGCTCCTCTATACTAAGGACCTTCCTAGGTGACTTCCTAGGTGTATAGGCAGTGGATGTATTGAGAAGCTGGGCATACTCCTCCTTCTTCCCCCAAATGGGAACCAATCACATGGCAGCAGATCAAAGCAGCTTCTAGTGTATCCTCCACAGAATGGCAAGCCATGGCCTCCTGACTGAGTGCTCTCTCCAGCACATCAACTCCACAGCACGTGTCGTCTAGAGTAGGGGAGGCCATGGATTGTGGTAAACTGAATTTCACCTTGTCATCCCCTACGTGAAGAAAGAGCTTGTCATTCTTCGCATCAATCATGGCTACCGCAGTAGTTAAGAAAGGTCTCCCAAGGATGATATGGATACGAGAGTCCTTCTCCATGTCTATGATGAAAAAGTCACATAGAATAAAGAACTTACCCACTTGCAATGAGACATCCTCAAGAATGCCTATTGGGTACTTGACGGATCTGTCAGCTAACTACAAAGAGATGGTAGTAGGTCTCAGGTCCCCCACTTGCATCTTCTTACAGATGGAGTAAGGCATAAGGCTTACACTAGCCCCAAGATCACATAGTGCCCTGCTGATAGTAACATCCCCAACTGAGCAAGGGATGGAAAAACTTCTGGGGTCTAAAAGCTTAGGAGGGAGCTTGTTTTGAATAATAGCGCTGCATTCCTCAGTAAGAAACAATGTGGCATTCTCAAGTAGTTTTCCTTTTCTGGAGAGCAAATCCTTAAAGAATTTTGCATAAGAAGGCATATCAGTGATAGCCTCCAAAAAGAGAATGTTGATGTGGAGCTTCTTCAGCATCTCAAGGAACATTCTATACTTATGCTCCTCCCTAGCCATCACTAGCCTCTGGGGATATGAGACGGCAGGCTTGTAGAGCTTCACTAAAGGCGAAACATACTCAACTTGAACCTCCTAGACTTTTCATTCTGGACCCTCTCACTTGGAGTCCCAATGGGGACCTCCTTCTTGACATCATCCTCATCATCAACCTCTCTTATGTCCTCCCTTATAGGCACCTGAGGACTCTCCAACTCCTTAGCACTCCTCAATGTGATGGAATTCATCTGATCTTTGGGGTTGGTCTCAGGTTGACTCGGTAGATGCCTCTGGGGTCTAGACAAAGGGATCACCTGTTGTGCAATCTGGGCGATCTGATTCTCCATCATGTAGTGGTGAGTGGCCATGGTCTCAAATTTGGAGCTCAATTGATTAACTGACTCACCAAGTGCCTGATTTGTCTTAGTTTGGGTCACGATGAAGCGCTCTATAAGACTCTTCTGATTGGACTTTAGTTGAGGAGGTTGTTGGGAAGGCAGGTTATGGGGGCCATGTATTGAAAACCAGGGGGTTGAGGTTGAGGGGCATTGGGTGAAATGGGGTTGTTGTTGCGATAAGAGAAGTTTGGATGATTTCTCTAACCGAGGTTGTAAGTGTTTAAATAGGGGTTGTTTTATAGGTGCGGATTGAAGCTTTGTATAGCATTGGCATGCTCAACTCCCTAGAAAGTGGATTGACACTCGGCAGCAACATGGTCTTGAATGCAACAGATCTCACATAAGGCCCTAACCTCAAACATTGTACCAGAAAAGCTCCTCGATGGATTTCCTGATGAAGGAGTCTTAAGCCTGTCAAAGCACTGTTTAAGGGTATAAACCTTACTGGCAAGCAAGTCCACAACATCAACTCCATAAACGCCGCTGGTCCTCTTTGGGATCGCTCTCTCACGGGACCAATGATAGTTATTGGAGGCCATCTCTTTCAATAAGGCTCTCACGGCCTCAATTGACTTCTCATGAGTGTGCTGCCAGCTGTGGCATTAATGGACATCTTCAATCACTGGTCCAATCCATTGTAGAAGGTTTAGATTAGGAGTCAGTGGGGTACTCCATGGTGGGGCATTTGCTTTGAAGATCCTTGAACCTTTCCAACACTTCATATAGAGACTCATTACCTTGTTGAGCGAAAGAGGTAGTTTCCGCTCTCAACTTAGCGGCCTTGCCCGGCGGGAAGTACTTACTGAGGAAGGCTTTTGATAGGACCTCCCAAGTGGTGAAAGAGTTGGACTCTTTATTTAGGAGCCATTTAGTGGCTCTGTCTTTCAGCGAAAATGGGAAGAACCTCAACCTAATTGCGTCAGCGGGGACCCTGTTGAGCTTGATCGTATCACACTTTGCTAGAAAGTCGTAAAGGTGGATATGGGATTCTGTATGGGACGTCCATCAAATTGATCCTTCTCTACAAAAGAAACGAGAGCAGGCCAAAACTCAAAGTTATTTGCCTCAATGACTGAACTCACAATGGAGGAGGCAATGTCAGTTGCTTACGGTACGACGTAGTCTTGCAGCACCCTAGGATCTCTTTCAGCCATAATGATTTGCTCCTGCTGCTTCCTTCTCACACCGCTTTGTCTCCGTGCGATAGTTTCTATCTCTGGGTTAAAAGGAATGAGATGTTGATTCCCTTGATTGCGCCTGTGCATACAAAGCCAAAAACTACACTAAGCGTAAGTAAGTCCAAGTAAGGCTCAAAGAAGAAAGAGAGGAAAAGAAGAAGAAAAGGAAAAAGCCTAATCTAGAGTGTTTGGGTCACTTCTAATGTTTAAAAAAACAAGTTCACCAGCAATAACTCCAAAAACTTATTATGTAAAATTACCGTAAGTGCACAGCGTAGCTGGCAAGTGCGGGTCGTATCCATAAGGAACTTGTTTTCAATCATCTAATCGACTTATAACACTCAATTTAGGTAAGAGTCCACTTAATTTGATTGATATCAGAAGGCAAATCTATTCTATTGAAAACTAATGAGTTTGTCTAATTCAATAATAATAAAGGTCTTACATTGGGATTCACACACTATTATGCTATGTGTATTATAAACTAAATTATGCAAACCTGCCTATAAAAGAAATTAAGTAGAAAAGATTATAATTTGAAGCACATCTACGCCTTCTCTCAAGGGTCAATAGACTGACTAAGTGATCCTAATTGCCTATTTTCATGAAACTAGAATTGTCAAAGTCACAAGGTTAAGTAATCAAGAATTCCCAATTGAAACCCTAATTGTTTTCACGTCAGGAAAGTCAACCGCTCACAAAGTAGCACTAGATAAAGGACTCAACTTTTAGTGAACTCCTAGACCCTAATTAAGAACAGTGAATAAGTCTCTCTCAAGCAATTCAACAAACACCTGGCACACTAGGTAAGATTTCAAATCAAACCATGGGCATAATTTGCAAAAACCTAGAATATGATTCAATTTCGCATAATAGGGGCTACTCCCAATCCAAGACTAGGAATTTAGCCTCTAATCATATGAGTGAAGCAATTTTAGCATTTAAATCAAATCGCATGGACAAGAACGAAAACTAGAAGAATAACAACAAAGGTGAGAGAAAGAAGGAACAAACTTAGGTTAATCGATTGCAAAGTCAAAGTCTTGAAGAAACTTCAAACCTACCATAAACCAATAGTGCTAAGCTTACTTTGACCTGAAATTTACCATCAAAGTGTTTAGAGATGTTTTTAACAAATAAATCGCATAACCCCCCAAAAAATAAAACGATTGGGAATAAATCACGACTGTTAACTCATAGTTATTATCTTCAAAAGTAGGACTCTTTGATTATATATTATAATTATGTGATGCTATTTGTTGTTCCCCAACAAATCATCAGGGTTTGGAAAGTGACAATAAAATCATCTAATCTCTTATCTAAACAAATATATTTACAGTTAATGTTATGCATATATTATACTTAGCAAAATATTCACATCTTCATTTGGTTTTAAAAGCATGAGTTGACTTTGGATCACACAAGGTTCAAATGTAAGAGAGCTTTTCCGTTAATGTTTAAATACTTGCTAAGAAGAAAAGAATAACTTTTAATCCAAGGAAAGGAGCACTAACTAGGAATAACAAAGTTGTCACTGTCAAAGAGGAAGTAAAAGCAAAGTAAGTTTTCAGCTTTGATGAAGAGCGGTCAAGACATTAAATGACTAACACCTCAAGCCAAAACTTGACCTATGGAATCGACTAAGGAACCACAAGATTCCTTATATGACAACAAGTACAATGTTTGAAGAAGGCTTAGAGCGTTAGAGCTCTAAATTAGAATGTTGCATTTTGGAGGCTATAGTCCTAACTTCACCATATAGTTTGCAATAGTTAGCCTCTCCATTGGTCTTCCAAACTTGAATAACTCTACAAATAAAAGATCTAGTAGCTAAAGAAGTGTCAGCAATACAATTTGAACTTCGCCCATATCATTGAGTGTTCTCTTGTGCTTGAGAGTTCCTCCACTCAAATCATACTTGTAGTAACCTTTTAATTACTTGTAGAGCGAAGAATTGAGAATTCATCTACAAGCAAGTGATTTCTACTTTCTTATGAGTTTAGGAAAGACTTCTAGAAATAAAACTCATAGTGTTGCTTCCTTGAGAATTCATGAAAGGGTTTTAGAGTTATAACTTACAGTTAATCTTTCCCTGAGAGTTTAGGAACGGGTTTAGAGTTAGAACTCCAAGTTGTAATTCCTAAAAAGTTTAGTAATGCGTTTAGAGTTGAGCTTGATGCATCGCAACCAAATGAGTTAATGCAATCATTGAAATGCGACTTTGAAACTTTACTTGTTCTATTATCGTAGTATATATTTAATTGATTTAGAATTAGGGTCTTTGACTTACCACTTACATATTGTCATACTTTGATGAGGATAGATCCTCGACTCTTAATATCATAAACACTCAAGAGAGCAAAAACAATGGATGTTCCTCCTTGGATTCAACATCAAATAATCAAGTTGATTGTGAGATTAGAGCGCCAATAATGAGATCCTTGAAAGATAAACACAAAATCTCTCTCCTAAAGGCTTGGAGCCACCAAAGAGAAATTTTGACATAAAGACTCTAAAATACCACTCCAAACAAGAGATAAATACTAGTAAATTTTTTAGAGAGGAAATGGCCTCTAATCTTTTAATTCATTCATTCAACAAATCTATCTCTACATTGAGGAAAATGGATCTATAAATAGCCCAAATGAGGGGAATAAGTTGATACATTAGTGGGGAAAGTAGACCAATGAGAGTCTTACAAAATATGTTTAGAAATAAATAAAAAATTCAAAGATAATGGCAAATGTTATGGGTTATAATTTCTCATATTTCTTCCCCATCTTTTAGGAAGCTTCTAAAGAGTTGTACTCCACCAATGGGGCTACTGCCAGTTGGAGCCCCTTCCTTGGTAAGTGTTCATTCTTTGATGGAAAATACCAAGGTTAATATCTACATTCTTCTCAAACTAAGCCAAACCAAGATTGCTTCAAAACTAAATTTTGTGTACACTCCTTATAATTTTGACCATTCCTCACTCAAAATGGAATCGAATGCCAACTTTTAGGACATGGAGCCAAAATACACATATTGAGGAATTAAGAAAAATTAGAGTTGCATCAATTGGACACCATTAGGCAAGAACCAAGCTTCACTCAATTCAGTAAATTTACTAACAAAAATCTGCACTGGCGCATCTAAGGATTCGGCTATTTTTTATAATTGAAATGTATACATATATTGGAAATATTTACATATCCTAATAGTGGACTTGGGCACAATGAGTCATAGATCATCAATTTTTTAGCCCATTTGTGCGTAAAATATCATGATAAAATGGGCCTATGTGCTGGAAATTAGTGTTAAGTAACTTTTAGGTAGATAAGGTCACCTTCACATCTTAGTGCAAGGATAAGGGGGGTCTTGATATGTATCATACTTGTAGTCAGGATTCATTTTAAGATTGCTCAAATTTTTCATTGTCGGCCTATTCATCCCTTCTAAGGGGACTTAATGCTAACCTTAAGACCAACAAATATTCCTATCTTTTTAGGGCTATACATATGACCCCTTATAAAAGATAAAGAAACATCCTAGGATGAGAGGAAAAGGCTCCCATCCCAAAAGTAAGAATGAGCCCTAATTATGAAAGAGAGAACCAAAGTACATACCTCAAGAAGTAGCTAAAGGGTTGACTTACGCCTTCCACTCATCATTATGCCAACAACTCTTGTAGCTTTTCCTCTCTTATTAAGGGCATTTACTACCTGAATTCCCCTTCATTCCCTCTATAGTATCTTACTTTAATTCAACTTGGATTAGCCCTACCCATACATTGACTTAAGCTTTGAGGCCCAATCCTAGAGATAACCTTAGAGGTGGGTTCCTTATAGGTTGATCAGAGGAGCTAGTGCATTGACCATAAGGACCCATTCCATTATCGGAGTCACCAAGCGAAACATTTTAGCATTGTCTACAGGGGCATTATTGATAGAAAAGAGGATCAAACAACCTACAAGTAGTGTGAACCTTGGTGACAAAGTGGGTGTGGAGGAAAATTTCCAAAGCCTCCAAGCACAACTCTAGGGTTGTGAGACTTTGCATGATGGTAAGAACTTGACCAAGACTCCATAACCCTTCACCTAGAGAGCTGTAAATTCAAAGATGTAGTGAAACAAGGATAAATAAGGTACACACTTCAGTAGTGTCAAAAACTCAGGAAAAAGATTGCATTAGCGAAGCAGCAGTTAGCAATCCTATGCTCAAAATCATCTTGACTCTGCAAAGAAGGAGGCCCAGCCTATAAATTGGGATGACCATCCACAAGGACTAGTAGATAGACCTTGAGAAGCACTCCATCCCCCTGGAAGAGCAAGAGTTAGAGCAAGAAGGTAAAGATTATGATGAGAGACATTATAACTAGAGGCACTCAAAGGTTTTGACGTGAAGAAATTTGGATCTCACAGAGATCATCAACAACCATAAGGTGCTTTCTTATATTGAAGACCTCATTTCAGGAACCAAGTGCTCAACAGTTTCCATGCCTATAAACATCTGCAAAAAATGAAAGGCACAGTATTGACAGTGGGTGAGAATAA
This sequence comes from Carnegiea gigantea, assembly GCA_029747015.1. Lineage (NCBI taxonomy): Eukaryota > Viridiplantae > Streptophyta > Magnoliopsida > Caryophyllales > Cactaceae > Carnegiea > Carnegiea gigantea. The sequence continues at coordinate 46,222 of JAKOGI010000391.1, read as the reverse complement.
CCGACACGCTTAGGGATCCCACTCATCAATATGAAAGGTAAATATCCTCATAGCTCCCTTTTGACAAAGTAAGAATATTTTTGTGAGTTATGATGCATGCCAATATCTAGATAATAATGCATGTTCTAAGGAGACCTTAAGATGCATGTCTCCCAAGGTTAAATCCCCCTTTACTCCCTCTAACTTGAAGGTTTAACTCCCTGTGAGAGTTATAAAAGACTTGTTTATATACCTGGCAAAAACTGACCTGGACTGAAAATTCGACTTGAACACATCCGAAAGTTTTAGATTTTAAACATGATTTTCTCGACACGAACCCAAAATAAACTAGCAAAGTTTTTTGTTAAACCTGACCCGAACCTGAACTTGCCCACTTACCCTAAATATTATATCCTTAGATTTTATTTTTCTTTAATTACCCCTTAATAATAATAGTTTTTGGTTATAATGAATCGTTTAGAGAGACACTATGTAACTATTCCCTTCGCAAGTTAGACGATGGTACCCGTTCTTTTGCAAATTTATTCCTATAAAATATTGTCATATACAACTTATAAATCGAACAGTTCTAGAAAATGGGCATAAAATATCTAGTCGTAAGAAAATCAATTTAGAATAGCACAAGTATTAAAAATGTGCAAGTCATATCATTATATTCTTAATGAAATGAATATGTCTCATCGCATTTTAAATAATATTACTCTGTAATTATCTATGATTTTTATGTTATAATTAATAAATGATTGTAATATCCTGTGCATCCATAACATTATTTCATTTAGCTTCCTTCTAAATAGTCTCTGGACTTGATGTCAGTATTGGGCAATGGACCAACTTGTGTTCGTGTTAGGATTGACCAATTAATAAAGCATACCTGATTACGTAATGGTAGATTAATTAATAAAAGATCGAATCATTAAATGGGCTATTAATGAAATCCGTTATCATGCTTTAGATGGACCAACCGCTCGAATGTGACTCATTGTCTACCAGTACATAAAGAGTTCATAAATCATACTGAAAAGTTTGAATATTTTTTTATATTCTTTTAAGAAATTACAATTAGAATGCTTCTTCATTAAACGTAGACAATTTTAAGTGATAAATACACCAAGATTTTGATTTTGATAAAAAGAAAAATAACTCACTACAAAGGCGCTCCTAACTCATTGGGCTGACTCGAAACCTGCAAAAACAAAATATGTCTGCCCGTATTTTATCCGAATACGAAATATACCCAATTTGTATTTTACCCGAACCTGAATACACTCAACAAGTAATTAACCCACCCACCCAAACTGATAGGTCTACTAGTTTTATAGCAAAATCAATCCAGAGGGCCATGAAAATGTATTTTCCACTCTGATGCATCTACTTCACGATATAACTAAGGCCATGTGTTGCTGGTACTTTTTCCCCATAAAGGAACAGGCCTAAACATGGTTCAATTACCTGCTGAAGTATACTAGGAATTAGGAAAATCCATATGAATAATATGATGGGTTTGTGGGTTAGTATCTGAAGGCTTCAAAAGATTGGGCATTTTTCTTGTAATGATTAAGCGTGCATTAAAGAAGTTCTTGAAAGCCTACATTCACTTGTTCAACTTGCAGATCTTAGCAGTTTGGGAAGCCCTGCCACTTCTAGTACTCACCTTTCACCGTCATGTTTGGCTTGTGATCTTCAAGAGAAAAACATCTAGTGATGTGCACTAATTAGCCAAGAAAGATTGGCTTCTAATAACCCATTTGATTGCGTAAAGAAGCCGATAAAAAATGCAAAATCAGAGCTACAATGGCCCATGCTTGCTTTTTTCCCTGATGACTTGAGATATACTTAGAATCTATGGGCATTCCATATCTTATTGGAAAATAGGCATTCAAGGCTATTCAAATTGCTAAAACATTAATTTTGAGCTCAGTTCGTCATCCAAGGATCATCTCAAAGTTAACATATAAAACTAATAATTTTAGAAACCTTATGCTAGAAGTTTTGGTTCCCATAATCCGCTATTAGCAAGTGAACCATAAGCCAAATGAACTAAAGAGGATGATTTAGGACTCTTGCTCTGCATCATAGAGCTTTCTACTATGAGGGTGAGCTAGAGATCTTTAAGGGGAAGAGATAGCCAAAGGACAATAAAAGGTCCAAAGAGAAGCATAAGGGGCTGAAGGGCTGTAGTGTCTTTTACTGTCTTGAAGTGGGAAATCCATATGGAAATAAACTTGAGAGTGCCCTTAGATAAGCTTAAGCCCCTCAAGCAGCCGCCCAAATTCAGCGACAATAGCAAATGATGTAACTACCATAGATAACATGGCCATGTAACTGAATCCTACAAAGAACTCCAGCAATAATTTGAGAGACCTGCTAAGTAGAGCTACTTAGATAAATTTGTTTAGGAAAGGTCTTTCAAGAGGCAGATATCATCTTGTCTACTTTTATGGATAGGGGAAGGGGGTCAAATGCCTAATAGCTCGAAGCTGAGTTGATATAATGGTGTTACCCTATTATTCATGGTCATCCCAATCTTTAATGATTTGGTCGGTTTTTCTCGTTTGACCACATTCAGCAATCACACGCTCTAGCATCTGGGTGTAATTTGGCTCTTAGTGAAATTGGTAAGAAAAGATCGTACAAAACAACTCATGGTTTAATTCGCTAAACACTTTTGGATTTAATTTTAATTAAAGTTTTAATTATTGTATGTGATTTCTCCTTTAATTCCGTTCCTACCCAAGTTTGCAACTTTAATCCAGGGTATCATCTTTTTGCTAGACTTGAGCTTCACTTCATAATCCCCTTTTCTAATCATCCACGATCTAGATTTGGAGAATTGAACACTAGGAATATGGAAGACAACAATGACCAAATGCTCAAAGTGATCCCACATCGCGCACTAAGTAAGAAAGGTATAACACTGCAGGCAGGAGCTTTATTCAAGTCAAAGCCATGGGGTTAGAATCATAGGAATTAAAACTTACACATCAATAGCCCAAGAAACTCTAGTAAGGACCTTTAAACCCTTAGGTATCAAGTTAGGGGAAACATTTGGACTATCATACCAACATTAGCAACATTAGCAACACTACTGGTAGTTTATTTTCCCTAGTTTGCTTTCATGGGTTAGTGAATCCTCCACCTTAGCATGTAATTTGAGTGCATGTCTTGTACTTCACTTACGCATTAATAAAAGGTCGAGAATTGCCCATGTACTTGTGCATAATTACTTGATCATGTCCTATGTCAAACCTAAATTAGAAAAAAAGGCCACAAAGGTTGAACAAAGAACTGAAAAAAGCCAATAATCTCTAAAAAAATAAAAAACAAGAGGCAAGAAGGACTTACGTAAGACGGGGAGGCCTTCTTCAGCAACCAAATACATCCATGTTAACCCAAAAAGGCCTACTTGTCCCTTTAGACTGAAACTCATATAAGTCCAAGCCGACTTACCTTGGAAATAGAATTCAAGTATATAATACATGATGTTTAAGTTAAATAACAAAGTGGGAAAACAAGCTCTAAGTATAAATTTTCAAGTACGAAAATATGCTAGTAGGTACCCACATCCCATTTATGGGTTCGGGCTGTGGCTTAAGGGGTGCTTCATTACCTTGCGCCTTGACTGACATGGTAGTGAGCCATCGATTGGATGCTCATTACACTAGCTACCTCAGTAAAGAAGGCACCAGAGTCATTATCCTTAAGAGAGACTGAAAGAGAGATAGAGAGAGAGAGAAGAAAAAGAAGAAATGAATACTTGAGTCATCTCTTAAAGTAGATGAAGCCCAAAATAAAAAATAAAGAAAAAATTGTTTAGACCCACAATAGGTCGGTATCTCTACATGCATACATTTTGGTTATATGTGAGTAATTAAAGGCAATGTTGCATGCGGTCACCTTCTTCCGGGAGTGATATTGGTGAGCATAATTAGGAATGTTTGGGCTATGTAAGGAAAGCAGGGTCATCATTATATTTTTTTATTTTAAAAATTATAGAAATCAATTTACTTTAAAAAAGATTTTCATTAACAATCCCGACAATATTAGATAGAGATTGACTAAATTCAAAGTCTATTAACCAATAGTATAGATTTAGGGGCGAAGATAGAACCACTCATCAGGAAAGTCTTTCCAGACCACCATCTATTCTAAAATGGCCTTTAAAATATCTAGATTCCATTTAATTGTCTATATACGTGCAAGGCTGATCTTTAGTGATTTGGCAACGTCATTCTATTTTGTACAAGAAAAAGACATTATGAATTCGGCATTAAAAAATACATAAAAATATTTTTTTATATATTTTAAATATGTACACATCTTAATTATTTGAATCAAACAAACTATATTCATTTCAATTATGCGGCTCAAGCGAAAAAACCAATAAAAAAAAGAATCCAAGGTGATGTAAGTAACATTTTTTAAGTATAAAGGTTTTCAATGATGATAAAACTAAAATGCTACAATCAAATTATACAAGTATAACGTTTTCCAACTCCTTTCAACTTTAGTTTCATAACTTATACTCCGTTCATGTCTCTCATTCCCACTCAATCCCATTCTTTCCCGAACATGACACTCTCAAAATTCGATCTAAAAGAACGAACTCACACAAAGTGTAGAACAAATATGTTCAATAAATATTTGTATATACTTTACACTTTACTAGAGTAAATGCCATGCTTCACACAATCATAAATCAATACTTATTTAAATAACATATTAAAATACAAAAAACCTAAAAAATTTGTTTGTTCAAGATTATCTCAACTTAAAATTTATGAGATATGTAAAAGATTAATATATATGGAAGATTAAAAACATAGACGCAATGCGGGTTCACTTCAATAAACTTAGGGCTTTTGTTCAATAATTACATGCAAAAAAGATAGACATATAAGTTTATAATTTTTATTTCATTCTTTTTCTTCTTGTCTGCAAGGTAATACAATCACAGTCAATATATAAAGCTATTGACTAGAAGTCTCGACTCAATAATACAAAGAGACCATGTCTTCCAGTGTCATCCTAGGGAGCCTAACAAAGTTACAATTAGGAATAATATGACTCTTTCTACCTCCAGTTACAACAAGTTATTTCCTAATGATTAACTCCATTGCTTTGAATCCTAGCATCTCGAGCTCTCTTTTATGAAGATGAGCTTAGTAGACAATAGATTGTTGAATTTGGCTACAACAGTTGTGCACCCATTGCTTGAACCTCTTGCCACACTTGTGGTCTTTCCTACACCATGCAAATGAAGCAGCATTAAATAACTTCAAATCACACTTTTTCACCACCAAGATGGCTTTTGTTACTCACACGGATCTCTTCTTTTGTGAAGATTGATACTTTCTTCAGGTGTTTTATTTCCTTCATTCCAAGCCCTGTCGAGCTTATGTAGAAATTAAAATATACTAATCCTAGTACCATCTTGACAAGCCACTGGTATCTGATGATCAGGTGACTCCGCTGTTATTGTGCTTGGGTTATCCTCAATGACAGAGCTTATAACATCTTCCTCTATGGTCTCCATAATTAATTCTCTCCAGTTATATCTTGTGCCTTCAAATGATGATTATCTCTTTGACGTGTGTGAACTACCAAGTTAGGTCATTGTTTAGTGATCATAAAATTTAGCTTTGTTCACTTGTCTAACTCTTGTATAGGTTAAGCATGATAACCGAAGGAATCTTTGTCGGCGCATTCTATTAAGCTTTGTTGAGAGTTGGAGAACAACGTCCGTATAATCGTCAATATCCATGGAAGGAGATGTTAGAGATGTGGTAGGGTCATCATTCTTCCTACCCTCTATGCTTGTCATAGAGGTTAAAGTCGAGTTTTCTAAGTAAGATCGTATACTCGCTCTATCAAGTTCCATGTTAGAACTACTTCCTACCTCAGCTTGTTTACATAGCTCGCCAACTATAGGCATCGTAACCCCACTTGTGGAAGGAGTGGTGATTAATGTGTCTTTAGAGGATCCCACATGCACCATCTCCACTCCACACGCTTTAGTTGGTTCTTCATAATTTGTGCTACAATGCCCCACACCTCTCATTCCTAGGTGTTCCCTCTAGCCTTGAATCTTGTAGTCCCTTGTTGCTTAATTCATTTTGGCAACCTTTATTCCGCAGCTTTGCAATTTCTTTCACAATCAGAGGGTTATATAGCTTTAATTAGCTTGCTTTTTATAAATCACACCAAGCTGATTGAAATCTATGCAAACTCATTAGTGCTTTTGCTGTCCTAAATAAAGATATTGTATTATTAGGCTCGAATTATAGGACCAACGCGCAAAATATCATTGTTGATTCAAACTTCCCAACTTAAGTTCCGTGGCAGCAAGGTTTAGATTCAAGTAAACAGCCCAATGCCTAAAAATAGCCTCAGCAACGTCTAAGATAATGCAATTGAAGCACAACAATTTAATACTAGACAAATAGAAGGCTGAGGTATTAGTAAAATAGCTATTCTTGAAGCATTTATTACCTTCCTCCTTTAGAAAAGTAACTTTTAGGAGGGATTTCATCAAGTCCCTCCATTTAGAACACGACTGAGCAATTCCATCTAACTCTTGGTCCTTTAGATAAGCATGAATGAGAGCAGCTTGAAGGGGAATATCAGTTCCCCCACTCTAATATAGTCTCTAGAAATCTAGATTGTAGCTCCTTATTCCAAAACAACAAAGCAAATCCTATTATCACACATGTCAGGCCACCAAGGTTTGACTTAGAAACAAGCAGAGTCAACTATCATTTGTTTCCAAACAAAATTTTCCGCCCAGGCTACAAATTGACTAGATAAAGCAGAGGGTGAGGCCAGTGGAAGAGACCTTATTGCATTCTTGAAGAATTGGAGGTGACCACACTACCTTTGCTGAAATGGAGGATTTTATAACCTATGAGGATAATTGCCAGTTACAGGAAGATATTACTTAGGTTTTGCTTTTACAAGGCGTAACAAGCAAGTGAACACTCGGGTGTTCATCAAATTGGACATAATTCTTTTGAATAAGGAACCTATGTCACTCCTTGTTGGAGTACACTATGAGGTTTTGTCGGGGGCATATCTGATTATTGTCCTTCGTTATTGCATTTGCACAATGCACAGGTCAAAAAAAACATCAGTTCCAATTCTTTAATATGTAGGTAAAAGCTCCAGAATTTACATAAATTGTTAAGGAGTGGAGTATTAGAGTTTGACGCTTAAAAATGTTCCAAGTTGTTACAAAATGAAGAGGCTAAAGCATCCATTGAGGTGATCGAATAGAGATGGACTTGGCAACATACATCAGCGGCTGGTGAAGGCTAACTAGACTTATACAAGGTGAAACAAGCAATCCATGAAAAGCCAACTGACCCCACTCTTTATAAGAAGGAAAAGAGATTGCTGACTATTTACAAAAATTATATCTAAGCTGAGAGCATTTTGTTGCAACAAAAGGCAAAAGAGGATTGGATGAAAATGGGTGATAGTTGCACAACATTTTACTTTTCCAGTGTTGGGCATAGATAGTATAATAACACTATCAAGCTTTTTGACAATGGCAAATGGTGAATTAACATGTAACCAAGGTACCATTAGGGAAATGTTAGTAAGCAACTTTTAGAATTTTTGAAGGACCACAGGTACAACTTCTAACCCCTCTTATGAGATTATTATTAAAGGAAAATACCTTACACAGCAACAATAGCTTGAATTACTAAAGCCTATGTTTATGGAGGTGGTGTAACAAACTATGTTTAGCATTGGCAGCTCAAAAAGCCCCAGGCCTGATGGGTATGGGTGTGAGTTGTATAAAAGAACTTTGGATATAATTAGTCCTAACATCTTCCGTGCTTTACATGAATTCTTTTTAACTAGGAAATAACTTGGTCAAATGAATGCAACTATGCTTGCTATGCTGCCAAAAGTAGAGAACCCTATTACTCTAATTGATATTAGGCTTATTGCCTGTTGCAATACCTTTTTCAAGTGCATAACTAAGTTATTGTGTGCTAGAATCAAGTTAGTCTTACCTCGGTTAGTGCATGGCTAATAGGGTGCCTTTATCATAGGTAGCTCTATATTGCACGATGTTCTTATATGTGAGGACCTAGCGAAATTATACAATAGGAAGCATGTGTCTCCTCATTGTGTTATTAAGATGGACATTTAAAAGACCTATGATATCATGAATTGGAAATGCTTGGAACAGTTGCTACTGTTTTATGCATTCCCTCCCTAATTTGTGAGAATCATTATGGTTTGTGTCTCAACGGCAAAGTTTTCTATAAAGCTGAGAGGTGAGCTTTGTGGATTCTTTGGTAGTAAGAGGGGGTTGCGGGCAGAGGACCCATGCCCCCTTGATTGTTTGTTTTGATCATGGAGTACTTAACAAGGGCATTAAAAGTTGCAGCTGAGTAGAAAAGTTTTAAATATCATCCAGGTTGTAAGGAATTACAACTTTGCTCTCCTAGCTTTGTACATGACTTACTTCTCTTCTACAAAGTTGACGAAGATAGTCTTAAAAGTCTTTTGGCAGCATTTTCTTCCCTTTACTGCTTGAGCGACTTTGGAAGCTAATTGTGCTAAAACTTAGATGATCATTGCAGGGGTTGAAGAGGGCATGAAGTAGAGACTACTGAAAATTATTGGATTTCAATAAAAGATCTTTCCCTTTAGGTATTTGGGGGTCCCTATAAAACCTCAAAGACTGACAAAAAATGTGTGTTGTGTATTGTTTAATAAGATAAAATCTTATATTAGAGTCTGCCTGGAAAAAAGTTAACTTATGCAGGTGGAGTGCAGCTTGTCAACTTAGTGCTCATGAACATTATGACTTACTAGGCTCAAATGTTTAGACTACTGAAGGGTGTCCTGAATAGAATTAATGAATTATGCAGGGCTTTTTTATAGAAAGCTAAGATAGAATTAAGGGGGCTACCCTTGTTGCTTGGTAAACAGTGTGCTTACCAAGGAAAGAAGGTGGGATGGGGATCGAAGACATTATTACTTGTAGCAGAGCTATGGTAGCAAAACTTTTATGGCAAAATTACTTCAAAGGCTGACTTCCTCTGGATAAAATGGGTAGTGGGTACACCATTACTACCTCAAGGATACAACACTTTGGCAATTCCAATCCACAACAAAATGTAGATGGTAGGTTGCTTAGTCAACTCTTAATATGATCATGGTAAGCTATTATATTACTAGAGTGGGATATAGCATGCTGAGATTGAGGGCAAATAAGCCACTAGTACTTTGTTGTTTAGCATTATTAAAGCCCCTAAATTTTCTTTTATCTTATGGCTTTAGTTTCGTAAGAGATTGTTCACCTGTGACAGAATGCTAGGTATGGGTATTGACTGTACCCTGGAGTGTAGCATGTGCCAAACTGAGTTTGAAAGCTATGAACACGTAATTTTTAATTGTCAATACACAATGACTTTGTGAGACACTTTATTTATAGACTTACTGCATACTAAGGGGGGGTTGTAAATTGGGGTGATCAACTGAATGTATGACTATGGTATGTTTGGGTCGTTAAACTAATGTATATGTTTCGATGATGAGTAGTATATATTTACCTTTTACTAGAAAAAAGATTATTTATTAAATACGCTTTACTTTTGCATTAACATATGGTGTTGTTGATGATTCCTTAATTTTTATATATATTTATTGAATGCAAATTGCCAATAAATAGTTGACGATTGTCAATCTACGTACCATGAATCAATTTAATTTCATACATACATACATACATATATATATATATAATATCATATATATATATATATATATATATATATATATATATATCTATATATATATATATATATATATATATATATATATATATATATATATATATATATATATAATATATATATATATATATATATATATATATATATATATATGATGTCTAAGCTTATATCCAACTTCAAGTACTGTCAACAAGAAACATGCTACGATGGAAGTGGAGCAGCATCAAAGTTTTAATCTTAGATAGAGAATTCAATCTTCACATTTCTACATAAGTAAAAATTGATATGGATAAATTTAGTAACTGATTACATAAATATGCATGTAGATATATGAATTGGAGATCAGATATTATATGAGTATCTGCAGGACTAACTAGACTTAAGTTCTTAGTGGAGCCCTCCAAACGCATTAAAATATATCCATGGGTCTTTCATAAGAGGGTTGAAAGCGTCCTTAAGAACCAAATTAAGGGAAGGAAATAGGTTACTCATCCACATTGTAAATGAACTGATATATACTCTATCATTGACTACTCCAATAATACATACTTGAAAAATTCTATGGCAATTAAGAAAATTTTTAATTATAGTAATTGACAAATCTAAGTCATCCTTATCATTGAGGACATGTTCTTCCCGAGTTATAATGAGTGCTTATCATCAGTATTCAACAACTTTCAATGCAATCTAGCAACCTTCAGCACTATTCAGCATAATTTAGCTTCATTAAGCACAATTCAACACTGTTAATTACTTATTAAAAATACCTAGTAATATTTTCTTCAACCATTCAACTTTCAGCATGTTTAATCATGTTTCAGCATATTTAGACAATTTCTAATATGTTTTAATATGTTTCAGTAATAAGCACAAATAAATATTTCTTATGAGTCGAAGAAAACATCCCCTAAAATTAATGTCAACCATTAATAAGTGAAACCTACAACCTGCAGAGCAAGTTAACCGTCTTTCTTTCGTACAAACTCTCTCCTATCTTAACACTTTTGATTTTCCTCTTACACTTCACTTGAGCTCCCCCCCCCCCCCAAAAAAAAAAAAATCCATGCCATCACCTAGCTATTATAGTTGACATTCAACCATATCAGCTTCGTTGTTGCCATCACTGCCATTGACAACTAAGGACTCAAGTTTGGCCATGTCCTTCAAGGGCATGACAGAGATGTAGATGAAGGATTCGCCGAGTAGAGAAGCACAAAGAGGAAAATCTTACAAATTCCAATTTCTACGATTGAGAATGACTGGAATCAATTTGCATAAACATGATTGAACATATGTGCTCTACTCAAAACAAAAGCCATCAAATTTGGAGTAAGAGTATCAGGAGATTAAAATTTCTTAATTTTAGTGAAGATGAAGATATATACTTGGTGCTAGAATAATCAAACACAGAAATCCAAAGGGAACTGAAGTAAGATTCTAAAATATTAAAAGACAAATACAAGGTCCAAAAATATGATGACATATATCAAACAAAAACCAAGATCAATCCACAAAATCAAAAATTTTTCAAGAAATCAAATATTTAAAATTGTTCTACTGAAGCAAATATAGATCAAACTGATGGGGAAAAGCATAAGAGGAAAACCCTAGTGGCTTAATGTAAATTAAATCAATAATAAAGACGTAGGTTTTCTAGTTTCTCTCTCTAATGAATGGTGATAGAGAGAACCTCCAAGGAGAACGATCAGCTTTCACGATCGACGAAGAGACGAAAAGAATAGGCATAGGAGACCCCCTTACGGAGGATAACGATAAGGACAGGGAGGGTATGGAGATGGAGTTGGGATCGCCAAGAGTTTTGGAAACACAAGAAGAAATGGAGAGGGACCACCTGTATATACGACCCATCTCCTACAGAAACACCCTACAGAAAAATAACCCTAACTTGAACATAGACATGAGAGACAACCCTATCTGGGCAAACGTAAATTATGGCGATGTCGCTAAAGACGATGAGCCATCGGCCGAGGAAGGTCCCACATGTCCTACGATTTTACTGACAACTAAAGAGGAGACTGCTTTAGGAACCCTAGCGGAAGGTGCTGATCATTCGCATGTTTAACAAGGGCATTGGCTATCTACAACTAAAGAGGAGACTGAAGACCAAATGGGCTCTTAAAGGGGATTTCTCACTAATTGACATTGGATATGACTATTATGTCACTCGTTTTACAAACATGGAAGATTACGGCCATGTTATCCTTAACGGCCCATGGATGATTGGTGATAACTATCTCATAATCAGAGAATGGGTTCCCAACTTTGTGCCCGAAGAGGACACCATCACCAAACTTACAGCTTGGGTGCAGATCCCAAAGTTAAGTGTAGAGTATTTCAATAAGAACTTCCTGCTATTCAAGATTGCGCAGAAGATCAGAAGGGTCCTGAAGATGTATCACACGACTGCTAATGTGGAGCGGGGTCAGTATATGAGACTATGCATGGAAATAGACCTAAGCAAACCATTACAGTCAAAATTCCATCTCAATGGCAGAATCTGGGGGATCCAGTACGAAGGATTGAAGACGATATGTTTTAAATGCGGACGGCAAGGCCACAAAGAAGACCTATGCCCACTTGACAAAGAGAGAGTGCAATCGCATGAAGACACCATTCAGCTGACCAACCAGAACAAAAACACAACCACATCCCCACGGGAAGAATCAACGTATGGAAATTGGATGTTGGTCAAGAAGCCAGTAAGGAGAAGAAGCAGCAGGCAACAACTACTGACTGGACAACGGGAGGGTTCACGATCTGGACCGAGCCGTGAGATGCAAGTGAGTGAACTGAACCGGATAACATCTGGTTTAGACGAATTCCAAAACTCGAAAGGTCGTGAGACAAGAGGAAACTATAATTCTGAGTAAGATCGTGGCTCAAGATTTCGGGCACTTTCCGAAATTGATTTAAACAGAATTGCCGAAGATAATAGGGGTGAAGATTCAGCAACTGAAAAAGAGGAAGGAAATATTCCAGTGGATACTGCGTCTAACTTGGAGGAGAGAGAAGAGACAGAAATTATGGAAGAAGATAGAGACCGAATGGTGTGGAGTTTTAAATGGAGAAGGAGAATGTCTCTATGATGGCTAATTATGTGGAAGGTAGCCCAAATGAGTCCCACCCTACCGTGGCCCAGACGGCCCATGCAACCCATTTGGAGGGTAACCCCCCTTAGGCACAGAAATGTTCCACGACAATACTCCTCTCAATCCAGGCCCATTCCAACCCCCTAACTCGACGGCCCACAAACATCTCGATCATTAGAAATAATGGTTGAGATCCTGGGCTAAGTACAGGGGTCAGACCTACCCCAAGACGGGCGAACGAGACCATCCGAACCCCTAGGCCTCCTCCAGTGCTACAGCCGAGTGGGGTTCAGTGAAATCCATGTAAACAACCCCCACGTTGGGATGGTAGTAGAACCGGGTGAGCAGGGCCCTACCTTGAACGCACCCAATGGACTGAACGTGGCCCGAGATGGGGCCCGCGACCACATGCCTAAATGCCCCGAAGTGGGCCTCCTTTTCTTCCCAGATTATCTATGAGTCACAATATAATCTCGGTGGTTCAGGGAGGTCAAGAAGAGGCAAGTTCTCATGCTTGCAAGATTATGGTGTAGAACATTCAGGGAGCAGGTAGCTCGAAAGTGTTAAACGTCTTAAAAGCACATATTCGATTACATCGGCCAAGCATCGTGGCCCCAATCGAAACTCACATTTCCAGAGCTAGAGCCCAAGCTGTCTGTGCTAAGATTGATTTTGTGGTAGCTTTAGGGTTGAAGCTCAAGGATTTCCAGGGGAAATTTGGGTCCTGCGGAAACAGGAAGAGATAGACATGCACAGGAACAATACATGGTGATGGAAATCAAGAGAAGAAGGCACTTGATGTGGATATGTACAATAGTGTATGCAAACCCACACGTACAATGCGAGAGAGATTGTGGACTAACTTACAATAGTTTGCATCCTACTGTTCACATATATGGCTCATTTCCGGTGATTTTAACGAAACCATCAACCTAGAAGAAAGAAACAATGGCGGATCAGATATGCTCCAGAGGTGCAACTGTTTTAAGCACTGGATAGAAAACAACGGTTTCATGGACTTAGGCTTCTTGGGCCGAAAGTACACATGGATAAGAGGGAGAAACTGGGATACAATGAAATGTGCTCACCTTAGTAGAGCCCTTTGCAACATGGAATGGAGAACAAGGTTTCAAGAGGAGGCAGCATGTCACCTCTTCAAGTCCCATTCGGATCATACTCCTCTCCTTATCTCCACAACGAGGTTTATCGAGGATACTAAGAGTAAGAAACCATTTTGCTTCCAAGCAGCATGGCTGACTCACAAAGGTTTTGAGAAGTTCATAGGGGATAATTGGCATACCCAGCAATCATTAACATCGAACCTCAGCAATCTAGCTCTGGAACTCTCTAAATGGAATAGTGACGTGTTCGGCAATCTATTTCGGAAGAAACGTCAATTATGAGGGCGCATTGAAGGGACATAGAGAGACATCGTGGAGGGGGAGCACCACGTCACTTAATGAAGCTGGAAACCCGACTCCGTCAGGAGCTGGACCTTGCCTTAAACCAAATCAAAGCTCTCTGCCACCAGAAATCAAGAACAAACTTAATTTGAGATGGCAATCAAAACACTAGATTTTATCATATGTCAACCATAATCAGAAGGCAATCGGATTGAGGGACTAAGAGCCTTAACAGGCGAATGGTGTCATGACCAAGAAAGGGTTAAAAGCATTGTAGTAAACCATTTTAGGGCACTATCTGCCGATAATAGAGAGGAAGAGCAGGGCATACATGATTTGCCAGGTGCATTTCCACCACTGACCGAGGAGAACATGGAGGCCCTGATAAAAAATTTTACACCAACTGACGTCTTGAAGGCGCTTAAGGCAATGGGACCTCTTAAAGCGCCTGGCCCTAATGGCTTCCAGGCCTTATTTTTCCAACAATATTGGAAGCTAGTTGGGGATGCAGTTTGCCATGCTGTTCTATGAGTGTTGAATGGCGGGTCGTTTCCCGAAGGCATGAATGACACATTCATCACCCTCATCCCCAAGTTGCCAAATCCAGAAACGGTTCACATAGTTTAGACTAATTGGGCTTTGCAACATCTCTAATAAACTGGTTACCAAGTGTATCGTGAATTGACTTAAACGGAAACTGCCAGATCTCATTTCACCATTGCAATCAAGTCTTTTCCCGAGCTGGCAAATCAGTGATAATATTATAATCATGCAGGAGCTCCTATACTCAATGAGAAAGAAAAAAGGAGGCAAGGGATGGATGGCGATCAAATTGGATTTAGAAAAAGTTTACGACCGACTGCGATGGGGTTCATCAAGGACTCCCTCTACAGGATGGGTCTGCCAAGTAGCTTGATCACCCCGATCATGAATTGTGTTACTTCATGCACTTCAAATATCCTATGAAATGGTGAACCAACTGAGTCGTTTCAACCGATACGGAGTGTTAGGCAGGGAGATCTTCTCTCACTATACATCTTTGTGGCCTGTATGGAAAGACTCGCGCATATCATCGAGGACGAATGTCGACGAGGTAGCTGGAAACCAATCATGGTTTACCAAGGGGGCCCACAAATATCACACCTAATGTTTGTTAATGATGTGGTGCTTTTCGCCGAAGCGATTAAAGAGCACGCCCAGTGTATCAACATAAGCTTAACCTGATTCTGCCAAGCCTCTGGTCAGAAAATCAACCCACAGAAATCAAGAGTATATTTCTCCCCCAACGTGAGGGAAATCACAAGTAATAGGGTCTACAATATTCTGGGTGTTTCTACCACAGACAACCTAGACAAATACTTAGGAGCTCCCACCCTCAATAGAAGGGTCACTAAAGCCACTTACCAGGATATAGTTTCAAGAGTGGACCCCAAACTTGCTGGGTGGAAGGCGAAATGTTTATCACTAGTAGGACGAAAAACTCTTATTCAAGTGACCGTAACGGCCATTCCTGCTTACACAATGCAAATGACTAGGATACTAAGTTCTGTCTGCAACGAAATAGACAGAAAGACTAGAAGGTTCCTATGGGGAGGCACTTCTATGGAACACAAATCTCATCTTGTGGGTTGGGAGGTTGTGACAAAGCAAAAGGAACGAAGGGCCTTGGACTGAGAAGCATGAGACAACTTAACTTGGCACTCCTTATGAAGCTCGGCTAACGACTTGCAATAGAACTCGCATCCTTATGGGCCAAAATTATGAGAGGCAAGTATTGCCGAGGAGGGGATCTCAAACACCCCGTTTCCACCCATAACAGCTCAAATGCATAGCAGGGAATATTAGAAACTCGCGAACTAATGAAGATAGGTGTGGGTCATGTCATTGGAGACGGGAGAGAAGCAAGGTTTCGGCACCACAAATGGTTAGATGGGAAAGAGTGGGCTTCACATACACTTCAAGCAATCCCAGAGGAACAGAAATAATGCACTGTGAGAGATTATTGGTGCTAGGAAGGAGCCTGGGTATGGGAGAGATTATCAAACCTTCTCCCTGATGATATCCTTAAGCGCATTGCATCCTTCGACTTAGTCCAAGAAGAAGTTGGGGACGATCTAGTTTGGATGGCCCATAACCCAGGACAATTCACTTTAAAATCAGCCCTTGCAATAATTCGCCATGAGCAAAATGAAGCACAAAACCCATTGTGGAAATGGATATGGAAATTTAAGGCACCACAAAGAATTCGTATATTCACATGGCTATTACTCCATGATTGACTCCTCACTAATGTCAAATGTTTTCAACGACACATGACCACAAACCCATATTGTGACTTATGCGAGTCGGACGCTAAAGATAGTGAACATATCTTATGGAGGTGCCCCAGAGCAACACAGGTGTGGATTTCCCTACGAAACAGGAATCTTGATTTTATGCAAGAGGATTTGAGCTTCATTGAATGGTTCTTCCACCATACTCAGGGCAGCCACGGGGACGACTTCTGGGCCACAAAATTCTTCATTACACTTTGGTGCCTATGGAAGTGGAGGTGCTCGAATTGCTTTGACATAAGGCAGGCCACCCCAATTGACAAGGGAGCTTTCTTAATAGCAAGATTCAAGGAAACAACACACGCATTAGGAGCTAACGTCCAGAACCCAAGCTCATCCCAAATTTACAACGGGTCAGAAATGATGGTGCGTTGGAACACACCCCCTAGAGGATGGATGGCGCTCAACACAGATGGGGCAGCCAAAGGAATCCTGGGTCAAGCTTCGGTAGGAGTGTTGAGTTAAAAATATACCGCAAGTGCACGGTGCCAGTTATAGCCAGCAAAGGCAAGTACAGGTCGTGTCCACGAGGAACTTGGTTTCAACCACCGAATCAACCTTTAACACTCAATCTAGGCTAAAGTCTGGTGAAGTGGGTTTACCTAATTCTAATTCTGTTAAATCTAGATCAGTAATGGTGAGGATCCTGGATTGGGGTTCACCACACTATGATGTCCATTGGAATATAAACTAGGTCATGTGAATCCGCCCGCAAGACAACTGAAATGGAATGATTACCAATTAAAAGCATCTATACCTTCTCTCAAAGGTCATTAGACTGGTCAGGCTGCTCTAGTTATCTATTTTCATGAAACTAGAGTCGCAAGACCACAAGATTGTGTAATCCTAATTCCCAATTGAAACCCTAACTATTTTCATGTTAAGAGATTCAATCGCTCACAAAACCACTCTAAGTAAAGGACTTAACTTCCGTTAATCTCCTAAACCCTAATTACGATCATGAATTTGACCCTCTCAGGCAATTCATCGAACACCTGGCATGCTAAGTGAGAGTTCAATTATAAAATGGGCGTAAATTCACAAAAACCTAGGACAACAATCCAAATCACATCATAGGGGCTACATCCAATCCAAGATTAAGAAATTTAGCCACTAAACATCATTCTAATCACACTCTCAATCAAGAGCACAAACATGCCAAAAAGTATGAAACTTAAATTAAAACATGAGAGAAAAGGTAAAGGAATGTACTCTATATAATCTGCAGTGACAATTTGCTAAAAGCGTAAATCAAATTCAATCTCAAACCTTCAATTCAATAACAAAGAAAGATGAAACATAAGAACTCTAAAATCGCCTATTTTCGAGAGAGAGCAATAGAGAAAAGCATGAATCCTCGTTACAACGCCAAATCGCGACTATACGGGAAAAACTAATGTGGCACGGTCGTGCCACACGGCACGGTCACACCGTGCCACATCCCTGGCTTGCGTTTCCTCGTGCCTCTGGGTGGCACGGTCAGTCTGCATGGCATGGTGCCACCGTGCCACTCTCTTTTGGCTTGAAATCCTCCTTTTTAGCTCCTATTTGGCATGGCATTGGCTTGTTTTCCTCATTTATTCAAATCATACTCTTGTAAGCACAAAAACACAACTTTTAGGTAGATTTGAGGTAAAGTATGAGTAATCGGCCCCTAAACTCTCGGGATTTTACTAGAAATCGCCAATATGAGAGGTAAAAATCATGCCTAAAAGTGTGTAAAATAGAGGTTTATCAACTCCCCCATGCTTATCTCTTGCTTGTCCCCAAGCAAGACTAGAACATGAATGAACAGAAAGGGGGTCGAGAACCTCTAGCTACTCGCCTCCTCAGGCAAGGCCAATAGGGGATCAGTTGAATCGAACATAGGTGCGCATAGCCAGCGGAGTGATTTGAGGCACAAACACAATTTCCAAACTCATTTCAAATCATTGAGAAGACCACATGTCCAAGTTAACATACCGTCAAACCATATCACCCCCCTCCCCAGTCAAGACGCATCCAAACAAGCAGTGGGCTAGGAGGCTTGGTAGTGACTCTCAGAGGGGGGAAACAAAGTAAATGCACTCCCTCACATGTGTTTAGGATGTAAAGAGGTTCACTCGATTCTCTTCCACTAAAACAATCTACCATAGGCTTGACAGGATTCTCAATTTTCCACTGCGAAAGTGCAAAATACACAACAACAGTCAAGAGGACTTTTTAGGGGTGAAATGAGGCTAAGGGCACAGGTAAGAGAAGGACAAATAATTTGGGAAATGAGGAGTTAAAAGCCACAGCTAGTGAACAACCAACATTTAAACCAATCATACCACACTCTCTTTAAAGACACAGTAAGAATACCCCCAAATCATGAGGACCATCATGAATGAACTATGACAACAGGCCAAACACTCTTACTTATCACCCTTTTCGAGTTTCAACAAGTTTCTCTTTTCAGTTCTCTTCCCCTTTGTTTTTTTTCTTTTCCTTTTTTTTTAAACAAAAGGAAGAGAACGAGTGATTGGCACGCGCAATAACAAAATAGTCAATTCCCGAATAACTACCATTCCTCACATACCAAATTAACCACAAATGTGCATAACACTCAAAACTACCCACAAATTAATGAAGTGTTGTTCTACTGGCTTTGGCTGAAAGGTATGAAATGTGTTTAGGCCAAGAGCTAGCGTTGAAAGGGTCACAACAAAAATGGGTAAGGCTCAAAGGGGTAAGCAAAGGGTTAAAAACATTGAATCACGGGTGGCAATTTGGCTATGTAGCTCAAAAACAAATGAATGCCTCTATCATTTCGTCGTTATATACATGCGAGATGCGATTTCAAAGAGAATCCAAGCAAGTTCTAGAGACGTTGTCATGGAAGAGACACACATGAAAAAGAATATGAGACTAAATTGATGGATTAGTCTGTAGGCTCAAAATCTCACGGGTCATACTACCAAGCAATACAACCAACCCCATGGATGTCCTACTTAAAAGGAATAATCAATCGTGACGAGGGGGGTTTTAAGGGCAACCAGGAATGCGAACTAAACAATGTGGTCAAAACATTTTCAAAATCATCAATCAAACACATTTTGCCACAAAGAACCCACAAGCATACACAACCATGTCAATCAACTGATCCACAATGCCTTGGTCATCGTCATAGGAGGGGTTTTCAAAACCCTTTCGTTTTTTTCTTTTTTTTTCCTTTTCTGTTTTTTTCTTTTTTTTTCCTTTTTTTTTTCAAAGGCGAAACGACGAAAACAATAAATCACCCTAAGCAGTCAATGAGTAAATAAATGAAGAGTAGAGTTGGAAGAATTACCTCGCAGTCTTGTGAAGCTCCACTCGACAAATGTCCACTTGAGACCAAGGGCTAGAAAATAAAATATATACAATGCATTACTTATCTATACGCGCTATCCTACATGCTTATCGAAATAGAAAAATAAAACGAAAACTAATGCATCCTAAAAATGCACCAAAGCTAAAATGAGAACTAGATGCTATATACAGGGATGCTATATACAAAGGGATATATACAAGCCAACACAAACCACAAATCGTCACCTAACAGCTCGTGAACTCACTCCCCCATGCCTAAGCGGTTCATTGTCCCCAATGAAACAAATAGGAAGTAAGATGAAGCAAGTGGGGGAAAGGGGAACAGATGACAGTCACGGGCGCCATCGGGCCCAGGGGGAGGCCAAAAGGGCGGGGGAAAGGGGTAGAAATGGGAGGAGCCGCCCTGGTCAAAGGGTGGGGAGGACGACGAGCCGGCAGGGGCACCCGGGAAAGAGCGAAACCGCTCCTCCAGCTGCCGAATCGACTCGGACTGGCGCCAAAGCAGTTCGTTCATCCTCCGTCTCTCCTCATACTCACGGGCCGCTCGAATCGCCCGCTCTTCCTCATGCTGTAGCCGTCGCATCTCCCGCAGCTCTTGGCGGTCAATGTAACCGCAAAAGTGACTCACCCCCTCCTCAATGGAATCCATGCGCCCAGAAATGCGCTGGATATCGTGGCGCATGCCACTAAAGCCCTTTCGAAGACCCGTCACCTCCAGTTGGAGGTTGGAGAAAGACTGAAGGAACGTGGGGTCGAGCGGTATGTAGGTCGCGGAGGAGGAAGACCTACCCGTCAGATGGGTGAATGGTGGGTGAAGGGGTGGTGGTGGCGGGATGGCCTCAGGAGGAATAGGGACACCACTGGCCTCGGCCGCGGCTTCGGTCTCAAGAGCGCCATCACCCTCATCACTACCCGCCTCACTCTCATCGCCCTCATCTAGGTCAAGGTCAGCGGCCAACTGCTCCTCGCTAGGAAGAACAGTGGCCCTAATAATGCACCCGTCGCAATTCCAGTTTCTTTTGTTTGCGACCGTGGTGCGCTCAGAGTTGGGAAGGTTGAAAAGGATGGTCTTATGGTGGGGGTACCTAATGGTTTCACCTCGGGTATCTATGATATGCATGTGGTGAAGGGTACCGAGGTCGAGGTGACCACCCAGAAAATGGGGCTCGAGAGAAGAGAGTCTCGAACCGTAGCCTAAGGCAATAGCGATGGCGGTAATAGTACCGCCGACACTAAGGACATTTCTGTTACTAGGTTTGGCTACCTCCGCCAGGTGGCGGATTATAAAGGCCCCCGTGTCGAGAGGGGTGCCTGACAGGGCGCACCAGATAATAAACAGTTCGGCCTTCCGACAACCATTCTGGTTGTCGTTGCGACCGAAAACAATGTTCGCCGTTAGGCGCTGAAGGTACCGAAGGTTGACATTACAAATGTCGGTAGCCTTGGCCTGTCGAGGGTCAAAGACCCTAGGTCGCCCCCACCTATCAGTATACTCTTTCCGTTTGGAGCAGGTGATGCTCAACCAAACGGGGTCAGGTCGCCACAAAGAGGGTACGTCCCTATATGCCTCATCGGCCACCGGGAGTCGCAAGAGGTCATTAAACATTCTCAAACTCATCCGGTGATCAATGTTAAACATTCGAAAATAAATAGCGACTTCCTGACCATTACAACTACCATCCCAATCAACAGCTAACAAACTCAAAAACTCGACCATAAGGCGGTCATAGGATGTGTATTGCATATTAATATAATCAGTCCACCCTAATCGACCAAACAGAGTCAACATATCATCCAACATTCCTAAGGTCCGCAAGGAGTCAGCATGGAAGAATTTTTGCTCACTAGTATGCCTAGTAGCTAAAAGCTCATAACGAGACTTTTGGTCATCACTAACAAATTACAAACCCCTAGTACTAGCTGGTAAAACAAGAGGGAAAGCATCTTTAGTACCTTTAGCAGCAGCAGGCACAGTGGAGGACGACGTTGCTCTTGACGATTTCTTGGGTAGGGATGGACCCTTGGAAGGCTCCCCGGTTCGTTTTCTTCCCATTGTTGAAATAATTACAGATCTGGACTCAGAAGCAGACGAGAAAGGTAGGAGTAGTATCAATTTCGCTCTCTACAACCTTAAACCTCAACAATGGAGGTTTTTGGGTTTTAGAGAGAGAAAGTAAAATATGGGTTTTGAGGCGGTTGGGGGTGAAAAGGAAGAAATAGTGAGGGAAAAATGAAAAGAGATGAAGAAATAGAAGAATGGAGGAAGAATGGAGAGGATTTGAGAGGATTTGAGAGCTTGAGTGAGTGAAAATGATGAGGAGAGGGGTGAGGGACGCACGCAGGGGAGAGAGAAGGCGAGGGGTTCGAATGATGGAGAAGGAGAAAGAAAGAAGAAGAGGAGGAAGAAAGTGGGCTTTTCGGCAGTTTTTAAAGTGGCACGTTCGTGCCCCATGGCACGGGTACACCATGCTACTTCGCTGCCCAGCCTTTTGGTTCTTCTTCTTTTTTTTTTTTTGGGTGGGGGGAGAAAGAGGGCACGGGGTGCCGTGAGGCACGCTGCCCCCGTGCTAACCTTTTTTTTGTGTTGTTTTTTTTTTTTCCTTCTTCTTTTTTTCTTTTTGTTTTTTTTCTTTTTTTCCTTTTTTTTCTTTTTTTTTTTTGGGTAGTGGAAGAGAGAATTCTGGCACGGTCGTGCCCATCGCCTATTTTCGAGAGAGAGCAATAGAGAAAATCATGAATCCTCGTTACAACGCCAAATCACGACTACACGGGAAAAACTAATGTGGCATGGTTGTGCCACACGGCACGGTCACACCGTGCCACATCCCTGGCTTGCGTTTCCTCGTGCCTCTGGGTGGCACGGTCAGTCTGCATGGCATGGTGCCACCGTACCACTCTCTTTTGGCTCGAAATCCTCCTTTTTAGCTCCTATTTGGCACGGCATTGGCTTGTTTTCCTCATTTATTCAAATCATACTCCTGTAAGCACAAAAACACAACTTTTAGGTAGATTTGAGGTAAAGCATGAGTAATCGACCCCTAAACTCTCGGGATTTTACTAGAAATCGCCAATATGAGAGGTAAAAATCATGCCTAAAAGTGTGTAAAATAGAGGTTTATCAAGGAGGAGTGCTTAGGGACCATACAGGCAAGTGGCTGGTGGGTTTCACTGAAAATTTGGGGACGTGTTTGTCGAGTAAGGCAGAAATTCAAGCGGTGTTAAGAGGTCTCAAGCTCGCCCAAGAATTGGCTATAACAAAACTATAGATTCAACTAGATTCTCAAATTTCTGGTGGGGATGCTACAAGGTGAAATAGCATGGTGCCCTCATCATAGATTTTTGCTCCAACAATGTAAAGACCTAATCACAGGGAGCGAGTGGATGGTGAGAGTCACACATTGTTTTAGAGAAGCTAACCAAGTTACGGATAGGTTAGCAAACCTGGGCGTCATGACTAGCCTAGGGGTCACAGTACTTCAAAATCCCCCTTTGGAGGTGAGAGATGTATTGCTTGCTGATTGTATGAGAGCCGCTTGGCGCAGAGTTTGCAAAAGATGGACATAACCCCTCATCTGCACCAAAAAAAATGTAAATTAAATCAATGATTGCAATATTTCTATTTATAATCGATGACTTATATCAAATTTACACGTAGTGGTTGAAAAAAGCTAATTATCATAGAGACTTGGTATTCTTTTAAAGAAGGACAAACTTTCCTTTTGCAACAAGAGAATTGATAAGTTAATTAGTGGAAGTGGTAGGCTTGAACCCTGACATTCAACTTGGAAGGTGAGCACTAGACCACTTATACAATGGTGTTTTCTCTCATATACTCTTGCTATTATGGCCGGAAAACGAATCGATTTGGGTCAACTTTTTTATAATGAGTTAACTTCACATCATTTTTGAAAATTACTTACATTTACTTTAGATTAAAATTTAATTTATTTTCATGCTAAAAGGCTAAATTGGAGTGACTTCATTTCTATATCTATTCAGTTCATTTTTCTAGGAACTTCCGATTAAATTCAGATCAGATTACTGTGCTGGATTTGGCTTTCAACTCTAGTTAGCGTTTGCTCCGTCATTAACTCGTTTATTAACTGCCGTAACCGTCGATGTTTTCTTCTCCCGCGCACAAGCCTTCAGCTCCTTGACCCCCAAGTAGCTGCCTCTGCTCTTTAATCTGAATTTTGAAAGGATCTCCCTCTCTCTCTCTGTCTCTCTCCCCCCCTCTCTGAAAAACAAAGAAAAAAACTTTTTGCGTCTCTCTGCTGTGCAGCAGATAGAGCCAGCAATGCCGACTCTGTCTGCGCTGCCGAACAATCCGAATCCAAACCCTAACCCTAATCCTTCCCCCAATTTTCTCTCTCTTGATTCCCTCCACAGCAATCTGCCGTCGTCACCAACGCCTTCAATGGCGTCTCAGCAGTCGGAGGAGCTCCAATTTGCTACGAACTCCGAACCCGAGCCCGACTCCAGACCCGCCAATTCTCTCTCTTCTCCACCGCCTCCTCTTCCCCCAATTCGCACTTCCTTCCCTCAAAACCCTATGCCTAACCCTACTTCTCCGGATTCTCTTTCTTCTCAGCACCCGGCGCTTCTGCATGTGTCATTCAATCAGGACTCCGGCTGTTTCGCCTCTGGCACTGATCGAGGGTTTCGTATCTACAATTGCGATCCTTTCCGGGAGATTTTTCGACGAGATTTCGACCGCGGTGGTGGGATTGCCAAGGTTGAGATGCTATTTCGGTGCAATATTCTAGCCTTAGTAGGTGGAGGACCCGACCCGCTTTACCCGGTCAATAAGGTGATGATATGGGACGATCACCAGAGCCGGTGCATTGGGGAGTTGTCATTCCGGTCGGAAGTTCGGGGGGTTAGGCTTCGCCGTGATCGCATAGTAGTTGTGCTTGAGCAGAAAGTTTTTGTTTACAACTTTACTGACTTGAAGCTGTTGCATCAGATTGAGACAATTGCGAATCCCAAGGGCCTCTGTGAGATCTCACAATCAGCAGGAAAACTGGTCTTGGTTTGTCCCGGCTTGCAAAAGGGCCAAGTTCGGGTTGAGCATTATGCTTCCAAAAGGCCCAAGTTCATTATGGCTCATGATTCAAGGATTGCTTGCTTTGCCTTAACCCAAGATGGGGGCCTGTTGGCTACTGCGAGCTCAAAGGGAACTCTTGTTCGGGTTTTCAACACCTTTGATGGTTCATTGTTGCAAGAGGTAGACTTCTACTAAGTGTTTTGTTTGTACTTTGGTTATTATTATTTTTTGAATAATTTGAATTCATCTATGCAGTCTTGTGGTTGTAGGTATAACATTTGTGTAAGTATATGCTAGTGTGCTGTAAAGTTACATCATAAGGTGACTGTTCCTATAGGGCACTGTATTCCCCTGTTGTCTACATGTGATAACCAACGCGCGGGAGCAGACATACACCTCAACGTGTCTGTTTCCTAAATGTTTATCTCCATGCTTGATTGCGTGGTTATGGTGTACTGTGTTTCGGTCTATCTGAGGTGGGGTTTCGGCTGTATGCAAAATTTGCGACATGGTTGGAAGCAATTTGTGTAGGAAGCACATTTTGGGTTGTACATTGGAAGGTTGAAAAGGGGGGCTTCATCTTTGACTTTTCTTGGAAAAGTTCCGTGCTTTGAGTTGATATGTTGAAAATGAAGTGATGCTGAATATAGGTTTTGTTATCCATGTTTTGGTCTAGTGCTGTCATTAGCTTGACTTCTACTCTGTGCCTACGAGATAAGAATGATGGCTGGTTTAAATTACATGATGGTTGCCCAACAAGCAACATAGGAGCATGATGAGATACGTTTCACTAGATGAAGTTGTAATCCACTCTAGTCAGGAACAGTTTAATCCATGTTTGACATTATGCTATCCCTATGAATCATGTATAGAGTTACAAGCAACTGCTTTGTAACTCAATTCTTCATGATTTGCTTCTTAGAGCTTCAGTTCAACTATTCATCATCATTGACTATCTCTCCTGCGTGCATTTGAAAAGAAAGTATGCTCTTATTTCGTGGGACTCGACAATGGAGAAGCACCATCTCATATTCGTAATCTTAGGCAGGGTGTGTAGTCCAGTTTATTAGATCAGATTTTATGTCCTTATCTCATTTCTGGATGTTTAGTGTCTTTGCATTTTAGTAATGTAGTAATTGTACTGTTTCACGGCTTAATTTGTATCCAGATAAGACCTCGGCCTAAGAAAAAGCCCTTTTGCTGTCATTACCCGTTGCAACATTGGAGATCCGATACCTTCAGCATGTGCCCATGTTTCTGAAAATTGCAATCTGCTTGTAGCCGAAAGTTATGTTGTTGATGGCTCGATGCATTGTCTTGGGTAAGGGACCTTGTCATGGGTTCATGGCTGTTATATAGCCAATAGCTGGGTGTAACGGATTTGAACTTGCCAAACTGCGATTGGGAAATTGTAATGGGGTATGATCAAGTCTGTAATAATTGTAGTTGATTTCTGCATTGTGACTTTCACCTTTTAGGTAGTGGGTAATGGCAGTCACTTTCATGCATCCTTTCTTTTTTGTTTGCTTTTTTTGGGGGGGGGGGGTCTAAGAGAGGCTAGAGCAGAGTTACATATGCAGTACAACAAATAACTTACATCAAAGTTGACTCAAACAATTCACTAAAATGAGGGAAAAAGTTTCATTCAGTATGAGGCCTGAGTGCCGAACTCGACTATATTCAAGGAAATACAAACACAAAACAGAAGTAATTGAAGGAAAATGACAAAGAAGAGCTGAAGGTTCTGATACCCAAAAACATATTCAAGCAAGTTATGAACTTTTAAATTTATTCTTTTTAAAATTTGTGTCAAGAAAGAAAAAATTAACATACGTGTAGCTTTCTTTAGCATTTTTTCTTCAAACTTCCTCAGGTTATTGTAAGAGCAAAAAGTAGAAACAATAAGAAAATATATTACTGGGTTTATGGTCAATTTATTATGTTCCCTTTTGGGTGAGGCATTTGAGATAAAGTATTTGTTGTAGTCCTGCAGCCTTTTCTGTCTTTCTTCCTGTTCCTTCTTATTGTCTGGCGGCTGTAGAGAATTCATAAAAGTAATGGGCATTGTAGACGTGAATGTGGTAAGTCACGGATGCGAGGTGCACTTCTATGCAAAAATGTTTAGAAGTCATTTGCATTTCACGAAGAATATTTTGTAAAAATAAGTTCGATAAATGCATTAAAAAAGTGATTAGACATGATTATAACTACCAACACCCCTAACAATCTTAAGATATCATATATATATATATATATATATATATATATATATATATATATATATATATATATATATCATATATATATATATATATATATATATATATATATATTAAAAGTTGGATACAAATCATATATGAATGACATGTGGTAAGTTGATGTGGTATAACACAATGAATTGGCAAGTTGTAATTGGTGGATGTTAGTTGACTCATATTAATTAACATTAATGTTATTAACTAAGATTTATTGACCTTCAAAAGAAAAAAAAACTAGAATTCACTATATGTTATTATATGTGTTATTACTTTGCGATTGAAATTTAATTTTACAAAATCTAACTACAGGCATTTGAATAGCCACACAAGAGTAAAGCTAATTTAACACAATGTTACATTAAATTAAAAGAATTGACCACTTAATGAATAATTTATGCAATAATTAGTAGAATAGTAATATATTCTTAACTAAATCTTATTGAAAAAATATATATATAATGCATCAAATGGCAAGATTATGACTTGCATATTAAAGGTTAAAAACTTAACCTAATTAAATAAATAATTTTAATATCAAAAAAATATAATTTTAAGTGATGGAATTGAAAACAAGAGAAAACCTATGTTTCTATGAACGATTACGATAGCATAATAGTTATTATATCATACAAAATTTAACTTATTTTAATAAATCAATATATTTTGATTATTTTTTAATAACAAAATTAACTCAAGTCCTTGCATAGCAAGGGATATAACACTAGTATTGTTTTATTATCGTAGTTCGGTAAAGCACACACTTATTGTACAAGTATAGCTCACCTTTTAGCTTCCAAGGAATAAAAAGACGAGAAAAGGTGAAGACAAGGCCAAGAACAAGAAGAAAAAGGGGAACAATATAGCCTTGCATCCTTGAGGCACACCTCATCCCCTCCGAGACGCCAACCTGGTAGCCTCATGTGGAGGCGTGCATCTGGTGGGCTTTTTTAAACTAAAGGCTTGTTCTTTTCGTTGGGAAATATGGGTTGGTAACTAGGTGAGGTTGGTTGAGATTAGTAGAAGTGGATATTTTTTGTTGAAGTTGGTTAAATTAGGTTGAAGTGGGTTGAAGTGGATCGAATTTTTTTCGTATGATGGGCAGAAGTTGATTAAAATAATGGGAAGTAAGTTGAAGTTGGTTGAATAGGGTTGAAGTAGGTTGAAGTTGATTTTTTTTATTGAAATTCGTGAAGTGGGTTGAAGTGGGGTGATGTGGGTTGAAGTTGGTTGAGGTTGGTAAATTTGGATATACCAACAAAAAGAACAGGGCCTAAGTTTGGCAGTCATGTGATATGTCTGGTTTTAGAGTTGGTCAGGGAAGGGTAATTTTTATAGGGAAGGTGGGACACATAAAATTCCTTAAAACAATTGGTAATTAAACCTAGGAGTGTGATACTTACAACCTTCAGTGGCACAAATTTCTTCCTTTCTTTCTGAGAAGAATAATTTGTTCTGTTGAGCAGAACTTGAATGTTCACAAATTCTCTGGTATCCAAAAGTCAAGGTATTTCTTGGCCTATTATTATCATAATTATGATCCCTGTGGTCACAACTGCACCGAGTCCATACATTTGAGGATAAGCAATGTAGAGATCTTGTATGCAACTATATTACCTGCACTTAGCAGTCAGTGTCGGACATGGAAGATATCCAAGTATTTGACATGCTTATTTTCCAGGGAATTTGTGGATTTAAGCCCAATTGGTATTGTTCGAGTGTTATGCCGATGTTTTGTGGTTTTGCTCTCATGTATATGGAATGATGAATCTGACTGGCATAATCGTGCAATACATTGTGTGCACTCTGAAGTGGTGGAAGGCATCTTTAAAGGCCTAGTGTATATACAAAGAAAATTTCCCCTTTTACCCCCATTCTCCAAGTGGTTGATGGGGATCCATCCCTTGCATCCTTTGTGGTTGTATAGACTAGAAGACACAGGGGTTGGAGTGGCATGGTGCCAAGAAACGTATGTCATAGCCGCGGGTAGGGCCTGTTTGGGTAAATCTTGCAGGGCATTACGGCATTACGGCATTATGCATCTTCATGTTCGAGCTTAAGTGCTTTTACATGTGATACCAATTTGTTTCATAGTCGGATCTAGTTTTGTCTCTTTTGCAATAGACTTTCTATTACTTATTATCCACAAGGGAAAATGCTGGACAAAAAGTCCTCTTATTTGGATTTTGGGGATCATTGGAAGTGAAGATGGCTATGTGCTTTCAGCCTGTCACGCCCTTATTGATGTTCTGTTACACATTTTGTACTGCCCAGGTGGTGTGGTTAATATTTCTGGGTCCTTTGTGACTTACAGGATGAATCTTTGTTTTGTTCAAAGACGCAGCAGATAATTAGCCCCACAATATCCAGTCAAGTTGAATGGACATTCTAAAATGACAAAAGCTTGGTATTTTGTCCACTGATGTGGTCTGCCGTTTTTTTTTTGGTTTTGTTTTTTTTTTGGTAAGTGTGGGTGGTTGTTAAGTTTTCTTAATTATTATAAATCGTATGGTGTATGGATTAATGTCATTTTTATTTTGAATGCTCTGTCTACCAAGTCTGTCATTCATCTGGGGATGCCCCAAAAAATAAAAAATAAAAATAGAGTGATGTTGAAATGTATTGGAATTTGTAGGTAAGAAGAGGTGCAGATAGAGCAGAGATATACAGCTTGGCCTTCTCAGCAACTGCTCAGTGGCTAGCTGTTTCAAGTGACAAGGGCACTGTGCATGTATTCAGCTTGAAGGTTAACTATGGATCCCCAGGGAATGACAATTTACATGCTGCACCTGAAAGCAATACTTCTGCTGCATTTGGTGGTTCTTCTCTTTCTTTTATTAAAGGTCAGTTCGAATTCCGAGCACAAACATAAAAGGACTGCTTCTTTTCTTACTTTTTGTGTGATTAATGGCCATTTCATAGGTGATATTCATTTTGACCTTGCTAATTTTCCAATTTTGGATACCTAAAAGCCACTTATGCCATTCTTTTTTCAGCTTGGGATGTAGTGGAATAGAGTAAAATCTCTAACTAAACTGTTCTCTATGTCTTTTTGTGTGGAGCAAATGTTGGATCCTAACCTGTTCACATTATGGGATGAGGTTATCTATTGTTGTAATGAATAAGCCCAAACAACACAACCCAACCCTAACATGAGAAGTCCAACAATTGGGCTCATAACTCAGAAGCGCTTGATTCAAACAGTGGAATGCCTTGGTGACAGGCTCGAAGGGCATAGAACTTATAAACTTTGTATCTTTCTTACATTGGAGATGTGAGACAAAATCTCTTTACATATTCACACATACTTGGCCCAGTTAAAGGACATGACATCCTTCTCTCGGGAATGCGACATCCTTCTCTCGGGAATGCCTTGGTAATGAGGGTTTTGAGGGGAATTAGGTTAGCTCACACAAATTCTCCTTACATATTCACACATACTTGGCCCAGTTAAAGGACATGACATCCTTCTCTCGGGAATGCGACATCCTTCTCTTGGGAATGCCCTGGTAATGAGGGCTTTGAGGGGAATTAGGTTAGCTCACAACATCACTGCCACTGGTCTCTGTGCTGCCACCACCCCTTGTTAGACTAGGGGTGTCCGGTGTCGTAGAGGTTGCATCATAGTTATCATGAACACTGCGTAGTCCGGAAGGCAGATCTCTATTTATTGCACAGATTCAGTTTAATTTAGCCTTGGCACAGCTTGTTCATGGACAGCAATTATGGACTGCACAATGGGTCCCAACGTGGCCCATACATGATAGAAGAGAGTTGACTCTGATACCATGACATAATGCAAAATGGAAATCATAGTACATTTCTGCAGATATTAACAATAAGATTAAAATATTGTTATTACTTTATGATAATATTTGTTTACATATATTTTCTGTCAGTCTAGTTTTTGGGTAGGAATAGTATTCTAGTGTGATATCTTACTAGGATAGTTTTAGTAAGTAAAGTAGTATTTTACTAGGATATGTTACGAGAATTTGAATTTATCTTGTATCATTGTCTTTTTATCCAAGCCAAACGTTTAGATTAGGTATTTGCCTATAAAAGGCTGGTGTATAGTCATTGTTTGACACAGAATTTAGTTATGAAAAATTGAGAATTTTGTGTAGAAATTCTGTTCTATATTGGTTGGTGTTAAAGCAGTCCTCTGGACCATAGTCACTGTGCTTTCGTTGCTGTTCTCGCCTTTCTAGGCTACTGCGGCGAAGTTATTACCACAGCCTAGTAGCATCCTACCTGTAGCCGAACGTCAGTCTTCGTTCCTGCCCTCGGTTGCTAGCAATTGGCCACAGTGCCTTCTGCATATCCTTGCGATTTTATAGTACCAAACAAAAATCCAAAAGAACGAAAATGAAACTATGGTGATGGCTTCGGAGTTTAGGCATAGTTGGTAGTGTAGTGGATTCAAAATGTGGCTGTTGTGCAACGGAATGGCCGCATTGGAAAGAGTTTCCAAGTTGAGAGAATCGCATTTTCACGAACGCCTTCATCGGAAAGGGTTTTAAGTTGTGTGCATTGCATTTTCGCACAACGACATGCATGATAGGTAACGCAATTGGCTCATAAGCAATATTCCCCTGCCTCGATCAAAACCGCAATGGCTCCAAAACCGTTTTTTGAATCCTTGCAGTTGGTACTTCTTTTCAGAGGATGAAAGGGGATTGCTTGATTTAAGTAAACACGGACCGTATGTAAAGGGTGGAACTTCCTATCCTTGCAGTTGGGAGTAAATTGTTCATCCATATGTCTTAGAGGTTTATCATTTTCTAGACGTGATGTGTTTTTGTATGATATTTTTAAGCATATTTTAAGATAGCCAAAATAAGGATATTTAATAAATTTCATCAAAATTTAGTTCCTTAATCTACTAGGATCATATTAGATTATGTATTTTTATCCTTTTTGTAGTTTATATCTTATCATTTAGATTTTCTAATGCTAGTTAGCCTCTAGGTTATATAAACTCCTTTATGTAATTGGAGAGGCATACTATGAATGATCATTGTTTAATTTGAGTGGGTTAATATTTCTCTGTGTGAGAATTTTCCGAGTAGGATGCTCGGAGAGCATCTTGCACCAATTATTTTCCTTATAGAAATTGCTCTCAAAGCGTCCCTCATCAATACGTGTAGCATTCCAGAAGCAAGAAGTGGATTGCTTGGTACCTGTAATTCAAGCAAGCGAGAACATTTTTAATGGGGCATCAGGTACTGTACAACCCCTATTCAAGGCAAATTGAAACTAGTGCTGTTCAGATGGATTTTGATTGATATATTGATTTGGGGTGTACTAGTCTCGTTGCTGTTGGAATGCGGTTGGAAGTGCAGTCTGCACAAGCTGTAGCTTTTCTTATGTGCAGGATCGTATGGGCATGAAAGCTGCCCATATTTGCTTCAAAGAAATTTCAGCAACTACTGTTTGGATCTACTTTCTTCCGTATTTTAAAACTCAAGCATGAGTTTTTTCGAACAAGGGGAGAATGATGCAAAATGGAAATAGGAACATATTTCTAGGGACATTATCAATAGTATTAAAATATTTTATTATTAAGGATAATATTTGCTTCGATGTATTTTTTGTCAGCCTAGTATAGGAGTAGAAGTCTGATTTGATATCTTATTACGATAGTTTTTGGAAAGTATTATTTTATTCAGATAGATTACTAGAATTTGATTTTATATTGTATTCTTTTTTGGTCTAAGGTGGGAGTTTAGATTAGGTGTTTGCCTATAACAGGTTGCTGTAGATTCATTATTTGACAGAGACTTGAGTTATGAGAGTCTTGTGTAGAAATTTTGCTCTATAGCGCAAACCACATAATCCACTAATGTGAGAAGTCCAATAATTAAGCCTAGAACCCTCAACCACTGAGCCACTCAAGCCGAGAAGTGGAAGGCCTTGTTGACAGGCTTTGTAGGTCTAGAACTTATAAACTTAGTATCATTACCTCAAATTGGTAATGTGGAAAAAAATCCCTTAGCCTTACTTATGTAGTCACACATTCTTGGAGCATTACAATCTTGCATGACTTCAGTACGATATGGGGCCAGACATGGGTATTATGGATCTGGGTGTCTGACTTGTCAAAGTTCTAATTTTAGGACACTAGGGTACGGTTCAAAGTTGGGAGATGAATATGCGGAAGGTGTAATTTCAAATTAATTGTTCTATGATATCTCTTCATTTATAATCTCGAAAAACCACATTCATTTATAATTGATTCATATAGGATCACCGGTACATAACTCCTAAATCATAAAAGAGTTAAACAGATGCTAGAAAATGCAAGATTGTGTACTTTTCTGCTGGCAAACACTATAGAACCATAGAAAATAAACGAAGAAGGAAAAAAAAGACTATACATACTTTATCTTCCCCCCCCCCCCTCTGTTAATCTTCGCTGCTTTAGAGTGGAATAAGTGTCCGACCCCATCTCTGTGGCATCATGTACAACTATGGCTGGGCAAAAGCTTGCAATTCAGGTAGCATAGAAGACTGTCATATCTGATCCCCTGAACCTAGCCTGGACTGCCTAGTTGGGATTTTGTGACATGGATTTGGATTTGGATTTGGATTTGGATTTATGCATGAATTAAAGCTCCACAACGATCTCAAATATACCATTTCCAATTGGAAATCCACTCTCCCATGATGAAGTTTTGGGAAACAGATAAAACACAGACAAGTTAGGTCTAATGCTTCATAACTTTTCGTTCAAAGCAATTGTTAACCTTTCTCGTGGTACAAAGGAATTTGATTACATGACGATGTTCCACAAAAACTGTATATGTCCCAAAAATCTATCTGCAAGTTCAGTTAGCTCTATGACTTTTAATCACGATCATGGAAATGAGAAACAGACTTTATGAAGTCCAATTAGGAATCCTTTTATTGATATAGCTTCTTGCATGGTGTAATTTATTAGGGTGGTCTGTTGTTACTTGGAAACGCTTATTTTTGTCTTATATGGGCTTAAGCTGAGAATCGTGGACACTAATGTGGGGCATAGACATGATATATTGGCTGTCGATACTTGTGTGTTGATTTTTCGTTTTATATTGTCACTGTCAGAGAAGTTCATATTTAGATGTGAACAACCTTAGAGTGCTTGTAGTGTGTGCTTCCTGAAAATGTCAAAGAGCAAAGTACAGTACATCCAAGAGTGTCCAAGAAACTCCAAGGGGTGTTGGTCAGTTGGTGTTTGTTGGACACAGATATGCTAGGTTAATGAGAGTGCCCGTATGATGACGGGGCATCTGCTTGGAAAATGTGGGGAAATATTTAACATTTTAACTGTGCCTT
Source organism: Carnegiea gigantea (assembly GCA_029747015.1). Taxonomy (NCBI): domain Eukaryota; kingdom Viridiplantae; phylum Streptophyta; class Magnoliopsida; order Caryophyllales; family Cactaceae; genus Carnegiea; species Carnegiea gigantea. Next base: position 11,669 of record JAKOGI010000391.1, on the reverse strand, counting down.
GACTGCCTTCAAGATTTAGATTGGTCATAAGACATCAAGCCCTTTGATACTAGTTAGTTATGCTTCTTAGTGGTTGAAATAGAAAGTTCATGATTTTATTTTGAGTTTTAGTTCACTCCATTACAATACAGCTGAAGGCCAATATGCCATTGGATTTTATATATGACCTTCTAATTTCGAAGCTCATGGTTGTCTTGACTAATGGCATCACATGTACAATTGTCTGTGGAGCATTTAGAGAGATGCTGGCTTATGTAGTTCTGTATGTATCTTGTGTACTCTGCAGTGGCTTTAATTTCTTATTGTCAACCATTGTCTGTTTCTGAAACAGTAACTTATTTAGTCTAGGAGTAGTAAAACTGAAGATTAGTTAAATGTTTGTAAGTAATCTCTTCCAAGATTTGTTGGCTGAGTTGCTATTGTGCACAGGAGTGTTGCCCAGATATTTCAGCTCGGAGTGGTCTGTTGCTCAATTCCATTTGGTTGAAGGGGCTCAGTACATTGTTGCATTTGGGCACCAAAAGAACACTGTGATAATTCTTGGCATGGATGGAAGGTGAGTAGCTAGTTAGTAACATAAATCTGATACGGAGCTTATTTGTTGTTTCTTTTTAGTATATCTGACCTTATTATTTTCTGTTTTGTTATTATATTTTACCTTTTTTGCACTGTAACTAAGGTTTACTTTCCAATGTTTGTGAGACTCCCTGGCCATTTGCGACTGCTTTCACTGTTTTTCTACTGTTGATGTTGCACTCTATTTCTCTTGCATTAACTCCATTTTATTTTTTAAAAATATTTTGTTTCCTTTTGTTTGTCTTTTTTCTTTTGTTTGTTCTTTTTGGTGGGGGGATCCAATGTGTTTGGAAATGGTTGTGTTTGCTGCGTCTTTTTGCTAAGATTGTTTGGATTGAATATGGACGCATCTTAAGTGCTTGTAATATAAATGCTTGCTTGAGGAGTGATTGCTATTGATATGGGATTTGACATATTCATCCCAGAGGCCAGAGGGGTGTGATCTAGGACCCTTGATGCTTGTCTATTGTTCCTTGAGCTAGATTAACTGGTAGGGACTCGAAAAAGAAAAAGGGACTCTGAGAATTGATGCTTGTGCACGTATTCCTTGGTGACTATTGATTGCTTTCAGTATGGTATGTGACATACTCTAGAAAAAGGATGTGTTGTTGTATGCTAAATATGGAACGACGTTCTTATTGGTGGACTATATATACTCACTTTTCCATGGCTTGTTGGATCAAAAGATGTTTGAGTTAAGGTCTTTCTGATTCTTCCATGTCAGCACTGTCAGGACCCTGCCACTGCATTACGGATATTCATTATGCAGTTACATGTTGATTTTTCTTGTCTCTATTGGGAACGAACTACCTTTCTTTTACAAACGTGCGCACCTTTGCATTGGACTAGATTCTGCTGTTACATAGATAAGCCCCTGCCCCCCTTTTTATAGGGTGATAAAATTTTTAGTGCCACTGGAATACAATATGTTTGCGTAAACTATTTGATAAGAAAATTTCAGAAAACTAGGACAAATATTGCAATTAGGTGCTTTCAACAAAACAATAGAGGCGTATGTGAAACCTAAGGTGGGAATTGGCCTTGGAACAGGCCTTGTACAACAGATGTAGTCTTCATGAAGTGCTTTCTGTGGGTCCAGGATTCCAGACTTACTGTGCTGGTGCAGCAAATGCATTTGTTAATATAGAATACTTAATGCCATTCCCATATGTTTTCTGCCATAATCACTGCGATGTATGTTATGCCTCTAGCTGGGGCTATGTCGTGTATTAAAATGTGGCGGATTCACGACGAAATGGTCACATCAGAAAGGTGTTGAAGTGGAGCTAACCGCATTTTTGCCCTGCAACTACTGCGATATGCAACGCGTGTGCCACATTAGGGCTATTTGTCCGTGTCGCGACCGAAACAACAATCGCGACTGAAATTGCATTTTGAATCTTTGGACTATGTCATGAATCCAGTGCTGCAGATAGTCTCTTACCAACCTGCTGAACCTACCAGAAGAGGACAACAAAGAGTACAGGTCTGCCAGTGACAGTCTAGAGAGGCTGGTGTATGTAATGCCAAATGAGCGGACTCTCGACTCACCTACATTGGTAAATAGCTGATCAACAGTGAGTGTTTCCCGTCTCTCTTTTGTTTGGACCATCACGAGCTGCGAGTCAAAGCATCAACCTGTGTTTAGGCACTGCCCCCCCCCTCTCCAAAAAAAAAAAAAAATCCAGTTTCCTTCATATTGCCGGTACCCTTGAGGGGGAGCAGCTTCTTGCACACTTTGGATGGTTTTCATCTTCCTGTTACACAAAAGACTGACCGTTCAACAGTAGCTACAGCTATAGATTCTGGTGAACTAAAGCAAAACGTCTTGCTAAATTGCCTTCTACATTTTTTTTTTCCAAATAAATTGTCTTGAGTATGCAGTGTCTCTCGAATTTAGGTGTAATGGAAAACCCCTCCCAAGTTTAGGCTTCAATGGAAATTCATCCGCAGTTCTATTATCAGGAGCAAGACTGCATTATGCCCATCAAAGTGGGCCTTGAGCGTGGCACTGTAGTATTCCTTTTGGCTATTAGACCCGCATCTCTTATGCTCTGTCTTGTTGGATTCAAACAGTATTACCCAGCTTGGCTGATGATGTTCATTGCATGGGTGTGGATGTAATGAGGGTTAGTGGATTACATTGGGATACCGGTGTTAGTCCTATTATGAGTATCACCATAAAGCATTAGTTACATTTAGATTTTGTTACAGAGAACCGAGAACATTATCAATTCTTCCCCTTAGGTTAAGCAATTGAACAACTATTGGGCAGCTTGTGGAGGCATTACCTTACCCTCAGAATAAGAATTTGTTTCTTCATTTTTGTTGTTTTCTTCTCTTTTTAAGGGGGGTGAGGGGATTGTGGTATATGTTTCTGCATATGATATTGATTCATTAGATACTGCTGTGAAATCTTTGACAATGTTGTGTGCGATGCAGCTTTTATCGATGCCAATTTGATCCAGTGAAAGGCGGAGAGATGAGTCAATTGGAATATCACAACTTCCTCAAACCAGATGAACCCTTCTGACTGGAATATACATCGATATAGAAGTGTCGTATTCCCCGACCATTTCTCTCTTCTGATGTATATTATTTTCACGATGTATTGTTCTGGAATGTGCGTTATTTGAGAGTATGACTTTTGACTTTTATTATGTCTTGTAAATACAGGATTTTGTATCAGTGTGAATGCGGGACCCAATTGATATATGGGGAGCATTATGTTATTCACTTTCCAGTGTTAGGGGAATATCAAGTATGCGATCAACTGGGCAGGACAAGAACACGTTGTAATGGGCATGCCCTACATAGATTACAGCTGAATTATTTGCTTGGTGTACAGTAGAATGTAATCATGGTAAGAGGTAGCGGTGGCAATGGATCGGATATGGATCGGATTGCTTAGATTCAGATCCAATTCTAATTTCCTAGATCTTGGTCTAGGCCCAATCTAGAGCTATTAGATCTTAAAAGTTGCGATCCATTTCTAACCCCATTGGGCTTACGGATCTCAAACGGAGCCATAGCCTTGTAAAAGTATAATAGTTTAAGAAGTTTCGTAGCTATTCAATAGACATATTTGCAAAATTTTTAGCAAAGACAACAGCAAAAATGAGACACAAAATAATAATAACTTCAGTGTGCCTACTAGTGGGAAACTATAATAGTACTTTACCCCACCAAATCTTCTTAAAAATCATATTCCACAAGTCAAAATCCCAAAAACAAGGTCCACAATAGTTCATAATATTTGTAGAATTGACAGTAGCCGACTAAGCCTTTGTATGTTGTGAGCTAAAAACATTGGAACCCACCAATGCCAATGCCAATCCAAAGGTATAAGACAGAAGATACCAAAATTACGGAAGAGGTTGTCGAACTTCAATTATTTGGATTAAGGACCATTCAGTTCTATTAGTTGATTCTAGTTGGACTTCTGAGGTGGAATTTCAGATGAAGATGTCCTAAATATGCAGTACGGATCTACAAGGTTGGAGAGAACACATTAAAATTAATAAGGGGGCTTTTGGGGTTTTGCAGTGTTGGTGATGGTAGACAGAAGGTGAAGATGGGAGAGTCTAGGGAGATGTCGAAGGATGGAAAAACTAGGTAAGGAGGGGCATTGGGAGGAAATAAATAGGGTATACCAACACACACATTTTATCCAAAAATATTATTACCCAATTTATACCAAACCCATGGCAGTTGATATCCATGTTATCTAGAGTTGTCAGTTCGGACGGGGGATTAAGTACCGGTTAGGTGTATTCGGGTTCGGCTAAAATATGAGTTGGGTGTATTTCGAATTCAGATAAAATACGGGCGTGTGTATTTTGATTTTATGGGTTTCAGATCAACCCAACAGGTTTAGAGCGCTTTTTCTTTGAGTTATTTTTATTTTGTCAAAATCAAAAATTCTACATATTCATTACTCAAAATTGTCAGTATTTAATGAAAAGACATAATAATTGTAATTTTTTAAAAGAATATTAAAATATTCAAACTTTTTATTATTATATATGAATATCTTGTATAGGCAGGCAAAGAATTAAGCCCCATTTGATTTTAGGTAGATCGACGCGTACATTGAAAGAAGGTCAATAGCAGATCGGCCATTTATGAGGCAGCCCGTTTAGAGTATTTTAATGGGTTGTACCAGTTTGACTGCTAATAACCTATTTAATAATTTAATATTTTTATTAACTAATGTACCAGTGTTCAATTAGGTAAAACTTTATTAATGGGCCGACCCTAATACGAATACGACTAGCCGTTTTCCTACCACTAGCACCATAATTCAAGACTAGTTAGAACGAAAACAAAATAAAATTAAATAAAAGAAGTACAAGATATTATTTTGTAGATATAACATCAAAACTTTAAATTATTGCAAATTAATTTAAAAACCAATTAGACATATTTGTTCAACTAAAATATATAATGGTATGATTTGCGCATCTTTAATGCTTGTCCTCCTTTAAATTAATTTTTTTTAGGGATTAGATCGTTATTTCATGCAATTTTACACCATTTTAAACATTTTTTCATTTAAAAGTTGTGCAATATTATTTTCAGAGAATGGAGAAGAAAAAATAAGGTTATTATTGTTTAATTTGTAAATAAATGCAATAGTTATATATTGTCTTTTTAAACTATTCGATAAAATTGACTGACCATTATTATTAGGAGGGATAAATTAGAGAAAAATTTAAAAATACAGATATAATATTCGGGTCAAGCGGACGCGTTCGGGTTTGGGTCGGGTTTGACCCGCTAATTTGCGTGGTTTTCGGGTTCAGTTTATTTCGGGTTTGAGTCGAGAAAATCGTGTTCAAAATCTAAAATTTTCAAGTGGGTTCGGGTCGGATTTTCGGGTCGGGTCAATTTTTGCTATGTCTAATGTTATCCATATAAGCATTGCCCACATGAGTACTACCCCTGTATGCTTACTGTCCAATACTCAGAACTACAACTGAGGAAGAGATGATGTGGTCCACTAGAATTCAGAAGAAAAATCTAATTTTAACAGTTTGGATTGAAACTTGACTACCTGATGCAAACGATTAAGGCCTTGTTCGGCAAAATTAGCTGTTTAGATAGCGGATAGCGGTTTAGGTAGCGGATGGCGGCTTAGATAGCAGATAATATTTCTAATTTAGCTGTTAGCGGATAACTATTTAGATGAGCAGTTTAAACTAATGTATTCGGTAAATTTAGCTGTTAGGCTAGTTAATTAATGTAAATTGACAAAAAAGGATATAGATAATTTGAAAAGATAAAATTTTTAAAGGATATTTTTTGGATACAAAATATGAAACGCTACTTTAAATGTCAAACATTAATACAACTAGCTTTTCAAAAACGCTGCTTAAAACGGTAAACGCTACTTGAAATGCTAGTCAAAATACTAGTTTGTGGAACACTAAAAATTAATTAATTAGTGTATTGACTTGGTCAAGACACTAAACGTTGCTTAAAACGCTGCTGTCGAACACGACCTAAGTAAGTTCAAATATAAATTTTGAGCTCAAATCTTCTTCATTTAGTTAACATTTATCTCCTCTGCGATAATTTAGTTAAAATTTTTCATCATTAAAACAACTCAATTGACATTTTTTTCCACTAAAATATCTTCAATGGTGTGCATAAAAAATTGATCATCCCATGCAAAGATTAAAAAAAGTTCAAATATGATTTTTGAGCTCTAAATCATTTCATCGGGTTAATATTTATGTCCATTGTGGCAATGGATATACTGGAGGTACATGTTAACTAAATTATCGTAGCAAAGATAAATATTAAATATATGAATATATTGAAGTTAGATTTTGATACTAGATTCTAGATGACATCACGAGGGAGAGATTGACAATGGCTTATTGTCATTTTATTTGTTATACAATGGTGTTATTGTCCTTTAATACTACTAATGATTACATAGAATTTGAGTGGTAAGGTTAAATTCCTATTTAGGGATGGCAACGAGGTGGGTTGGGGACGGGAGACATATTCCCATCCCCATCCCCGCAAAGATCCCCATATCCCGTCCCCGTCCCCGTCCCCACCTCCTCCTCCTTCCCCGTTGCGGAAAAAAATGTCCCTCCGTCCCCATTCCCAACAGGGATCTAATCCTCGATGGGTCCCCAAGGGAGATTTTTATTTGCCATTTTTTTCCCTTCTTTGTGATAGTTATATTACAAGTTTTGGATAAAATTTCAATTTGTCATCCCTAAATTCTAAACCAATTAATTGTACAATAAGCTCTTGTAGGGACCATGCAACATAATTATAACAAAATTCATTAAAGTTTACAATCTAACCGAAATTAAAGTTTAGCAAGTCCATACAATATAAATCTAGCAATGCATAAATTATACAAAACAAGTCCATACAATCTACAGTTTTTTAAACTTAATATACCGATATAACTTTAGTATTATGTTTATGAATAAAAGGCTTATACTTAATTTTAAATTAATATGCGGGGATGGGGATGAGATTTTTCCCCAATTGGGGACAGGGAAACAAGGATGGGGACAAGGATATTTCCTTAAGCGAGGATGGGGACGGGGTAAATTTTCGCCCCGTCCCCATCCCCATCAATGCTTGGGGATTTATATCTATCCCCATCCCTATCCTCTTACCCATTGGGGATGGGGATTTTTCTCCAATACAGGGTCGGGCCCCGACGGGGGCGGGGATTCCCTGCCCCATAGCCATTCCTATTTCTATTCATGGATATACATGTTCATCCGTAAAAATAGAGGCTAGCAATACACGATATGTTGATGACAAACAGAGGGTGGCAAGTTTTAAGAAATTGTTTGTTGGAGTCATGGGTTACAAGATTAATAGATCTAATGGCTCTGATAAGTCAAATATGAATTTAAGCAATAGACCCAAATGAATGGAGTGAATTTTTAAGATCATTTTTAAAATTTAGACATTTTCAAAATTTAGATCATTTTTAAGATTTATTGCATCTAAAAATGATGGCTCTTGACCCATCCGAATGGAGTGAATTTGATGGATGTGGATCTAATTTATACCTAGCAAGAACTAACCCAACTTGAAGACTCGACCCGAACCCGCTTGAAAGTTTTGGTTTTCAAACAGGATTTTCTCGATCCAAACTCGGAATAAACCAAATCCAAAAAACCCTCAAATTTTTGGGTCAAACTTGACCCGAGCTTGAACCGCCCGCTCAACCTAAATGTTATATCCTTATTTTTATTTTTCTTTAATTTTTTTGCCTTAACAATAATAGTTTTTCATTATAATGAATCGTCTAGAGAGATGTTCTATAATATCGCATCCCATCGCAAATTAGACGATGATATATGGTCTTTCCCAAATTCATTCCCATAAAATAACATCATATACAACTTATAAATGAAACAGTTTTAGAAAATGAGCATGAAACATCTAGTCTGAAGAAAATCAATTTCATAATAGCACAAGTATTACAAATGTATAAGTCATACCATTATGATACGTCTCATTGTATTTTAAATAATATTACTATAAATAATCTAAAATTTTAACATTATAATTAATAAATAAATGCAATATCTTGTCCGTCTATAATATTCTTTCATTTGGCATCATTCCACTTGGTCTCGAACTTGATGTCAGTGTTGAGCAATGTACCAATTTGTGTTCGTATTAGGATCGACCCATTAATAAAACATACATAGTTAGGTAATGGTAAGTTAATTAACAAAATACTGAATCATTAAACGGGTTATTAACAGATCGAACCACTCCAACCCATTATCATACTTTAGATGAGTCGGCCTATGCATGACCCGACCTATTATTAATATTTTTATACAGACCAACCCACTCAAACGTGACTTAGTGTCCACCGGTACATGGCGTTCATATATCATATTGAAACGCTTAAATATTTTTTATATTCTTTGAAGAAATTATAATTAGAATACTTGTTGACTAAAATACAAACAATTTTAAGTAACAAATATGCCAAGATTTTGATTTTGACAAAAAAGAAAATCACTAAAAAGGCACTCCAAACCTGTTGGGTTGACCCGAAACTCGTAAAATCGAAATAAATTTGTTCATATTTTACCCGAACCTGAAATACATTCGATCCGTATTTTACCCAAACCCGAATACACCTGATCTGTATTTAATCCTTCCGCCCAAACTAATAGGTGTAATCTAATTCAATGTCCATTACCACCCTTAATAAATCCAAATTGTCCTGGTATTTATTATTTTCACTGGGAATAAGGAAGTTTTATTATAACATAGAAGCTGCGAATGCTTCAAGTAGTGGTATTTAATTTTAGAAATGCTGACAAAGCCCAACCAAGGTGCATCACTGCATCGCTTCCCTGTTTCTCTGATGACTTGTTTTCTTTTCAGATGAAAGGAAAGAGAGGTGAAAGTTGGAATCAATTGTTAGAAATTAAGAATAACTGAAATAAGTTAGAAGTCATTGAAAGAAACCGAGAAAAATTAAAAGAAGTTAAAAGAAATTGAAAAAAGTAGAAAGCAGTCGGCCAAAATTGAAGGTTAAATGAAGAGCATTAAAGCTCAAAAGAATATGCCTCTCAAGGTTCATTGATTGCTTTTTATTACTATTTTTTCCTTTTTTATGTAAAACCATGGAATTAATCAAGGACTGACATAAAAGAAGATTTACTAGGGCCTATCATGCAATTTAAAGGAGAAGGATATTATTAACGCTTGTTCTTTTCAACTTATTATAAGTAGTTATTATCAGTATTCAATATTAATTAGTGCTGATCAGTACCAATCAACACTGATCAATAGTTAGTCATATTTTCTATTTATAATTTTAATCATAATAAATACTCATCAGCACTCATCAGTACTAATCAACATTTATAAGCACTCATCAGTGTTGATCAGTAATAAGTTACTTATGATGGGTTGAAAAGAAGATGTCCTATATCATCTTGCCACTTATGAAGGCCATTGGGTATCTTGGGAGGCAAACATAATGCTGTTAGGAGCACCATGGAAAAAAAAAACAGTTATTTTATTAGTATCTTTGCATAGCAGTCGTTAAAAACTTACAAATCATAGTAGAAATTTAAATATACATCTAAACTTAATGACGACACAGCATTAAGATGGCATGTATATGATTACGAAGCTCTTTTCGAGTAGTCTAATTGCGGAATATTTGATTTTGACAAGACAGAGACTACGGTCTAATTTTCTTTAAACAATGGTATACATGCTTGTGTACAATTTTTTTCAACCAAACTAGTTCAATGACATATTAAGCTACTCATTTATACAGATACTATATTTGGAATTTAAAATGCATGCATCTATGAGGGATCTATCAATTGGGGTACTCTCCCTAGCTAGCCCAAATGTTCAAACAAAAGAAAAGCCTAGCTAGACGATTTCTTAGGTTACAATAGTCAAATGTGCAATACAAACGAGATAGTTTAACAAGTTGCTAGGTTGAAAATGAGCAACAAGGCCAAAACCACTTAACCAAGTTTTGTCACCTACTTATATTATGCTATATTGGGGGGGGGGGGGGGTTACTATTTCCTAGGTCACAGCTAAATTTCAACAGTCGTTGAGATGCTTGTGAATTCTGACGCTTCCAGCTAGCTTTGTCTAGGTCTCCATGTGAATGGCGCAAAGGAAAAAAAAAGAAAAAAAAGAAAAAAGAAAAGGATAAGAGCAAACCTCCAAATTAAACAATAACATAAGGTTTGCATTTTTCCAGACTACCTGGATTTGCATGGTTTGTATATATATTTGACAGTTATTGTCAGCATGAGATTTGGTCTTGGATTCAGATAATGATTATGCGCATATAGGGTACCAATTGAGTTGCAACCGGGGACTTCAAATCTACCCGTCAAAGGCAAACATTGGAGAAGGCGCAGTTCAGTAAGGAATTACTCATGATCTAGGGTTAATATGAAGTTTTCATGGATCAGATAATCCTTTATAGTTGTACTTTTTTTTTTTTAGCTTCAATTATGATATAAAGAAAGATAGGATTATTTATTAATGATGAATGATACTATTGTTGAGTTGTTAATTTATAAATATTGTATTTGACAGAGGAATTCAAAATCAAATGATCATTAATGAATCCAACACTTAACAACTTTCAATATTTATTTCGATAATTTATAATAATCCAAATTAAAGTGTGTAACCATAAAAAAGAAAAAAGAAAAAGATGTCCCAAGAGATCAGATAGCATAAATAGTCACGGCTAGCTAAGCTAGGTATGCGAGCATGTCATGTGCAGGTGAACCTAGCTAAGATTAGGATGATGTCCCCATCTGCATCATATGAGCACAAAATGCCCATTCAAACGGCACCCATTTTTTAATTTTGACCAAACATTAACTGCAATTCCATCGCCAATAATTGTACCCATATGCCAATGGCTCCCTTGTAATTTGTTTTATACATATTCTGATCCCAGTACCACTTTGGGAAACTTACAAGGTAGGCATACATCAAAAAGGGGGAAACAAACTCATTTTTTCCCTAACAACTTGGTATTGGGTTTGGAGGGAAAGTAAAGTCGGGAAAAATATATGTGGGTTGAAAAGACGAGAATACCCTTGTTTAAGTGGGAGGTTTGACTGTCAAGGTAAGAAGAGAGAAAGTGAAGCAGTTAGGAGAGAGAAATGTGGAGGTGTTTGTGAAGCACTTAGGAGAGAGAAAAGTGAAGGTGGTTTTCCTAGTCACAACACGGAAGTCAGAGAGCAAGAGTGGAGCTTCTTCAGCAGCAAAAGCATGAGGAAGAAGAGGAGCACAACAAAGGGAGGAAGAAGAAGAGCAACGCACGGTGGTGTTGAATTCAAGGTATGTGCTTGGAAGAACGCATGGTGAATTGAAGACAGAGAGCAAGAGTGAGGTAGCGAGGAAGAAAAACAGACTTGGAAAAGCAAGAGAGGAAGGGGGTGGTGCTGGTCCTTGCAAGAACGCATGGTGGAGTGAATTCAAGGTATGTGGTTGTAATTAAGTGAACTTTGAGAAGAAATTTGTAGATCTTGTTTGAATGGTTAGTGTAGGTGGTGATGAATGTGGCATTGTGTTTTGTGAAT
>JAKOGI010000390.1:600000-637281 GCA_029747015.1 Carnegiea gigantea | reverse complement strand
CAAAAAAGATTATCTTCAGCGCCTCAAAGATTTAATCCTTGAAGAAGAAGATAAACCAAAATTTGATTTTGGACCTTCTTCGTCCTTCAATCAAATCTTTGAGAATTATCCTATACCAAATCCTTTCCAACCCGTCACTACAAAACAGTTACAAACTGAGCTTAACGAACTCAAAAGTCAAGTTCGTTTCCTCAAATCTGATGTCATCCTCCTCAAAACAAAAGATTTAGAGATTGATGCAAAAATATCAATGCTGGAATCTCTAAAAACAAATCCTCCTCTTCCTCTACCTGACTTACATTCCTCTGAAATATCAGAAGTTGATATTTCTCAAACTCAATTTTTACAAACAATTTCCCGTATTACCTTTCAAAAATGGTACTCTATAGTCAATTTAGTTGTTGATGAATTCTCTATGAATGTCATCGCTCTAATTGACAGTGGAGCAGATCAAAATTGCCTTAGAGAAGGAGTTGTTCCTACTAAGTACTGTGAGCGTTCAAATGAACAGCTTGTCAGTGCTAGTGGCGATCTTTTACATATTCGTTACAAATTAGAAAAAGGATATATTCGTAATAACAATTACTGTTTCAAAAATGTGTTTCTTGTTATTAGCAATATCACAAATGATTTGATTTTAGGTACTCCTTTCTTGACACAAATCTACCCCTTTACTGTTTCAGAAAGTGGTATTCATACAAAGGTTTTAGGAAATCCTATTACATTTCACTTCCTAACCTCCACTCACCAAAGGAAGGTTATGGAATTACAATCTTCTTCAATTTTTAGACAAATCAATTGTCTTCAGTCAAAGCAAAATCAGATTTCCTATCTCCAGGAAGAAATTTCCTACGAAAAAATTGAAGAACAATTACTCAACCCCTCTTTACAATTAAAAATTTCTGATTTAGAAAAAGTTTTCAAAGAAAAGGTATGTGCTGATCTTCCCAATACTTTCTGGGAAAGAAAGAAACATGTCATCTCTTTACCTTATGAACCTGGGTTCGATGAAAGAAATATTCCCACCAAGGCTCGTCCCACTCAAATGAATTCTGAACTTCTTGAACATTGCAAAAAAGAAATTCAAGTTTTACTTGATAAAAACCTAATTAGACCTTCGAAATCTCCCTGGAGTTGTGCAGCCTTCTATGTTAATAAAGCTGCTGAAAAGGAAAGAGGAGTTCCTCGCTTGGTTATTAATTACAAACCTTTAAACAAAGTTTTACAATGGATTCGCTATCCTCTTCCCAATAAAAGAGATTTACTAAATAGACTTCATAGTGCAACATTATTTTCTAAATTTGATATGAAGTCTGGATTCTGGCAAATCCAAATTAAGGATAACGATAGATACAAAACCGCTTTTACAGTTCCATTTGGGCATTACGAATGGAATGTTATGCCATTTGGTCTTAAAAACGCCCCCTCTGAATTTCAAAACATCATGAATGACATTTTCACTCCATACACAGATTACATTATCGTTTATATTGACGACGTTTTGGTCTTTTCAAAATCCATTGAACAACATTTTAAGCATCTGCACCATTTCCTCCGAATCATTCAACACAATGGTTTAGTACTCTCTGCATCCAAAATGATTTTATTCCAAACCAAAATCAGATTTCTAGGACATAATATTTATCAAGGTACCATTAAGCCCATCCAAAGATCCTTAGCCTTTGCTGACAAATTTTCAGACGAAATCAAAGATAAAACCCAGTTACAAAGATTCTTAGGATGTCTAAATTATGTGTCAGAATTCTTTCCTCACCTAAAACAATTATGTGCTCCCCTTTATAGTCGTCTTAGGAGGAACCCTCAGCCTTGGACAAACAAGCATACAGTCATTGTTCAGCATATTAAGAAATGCATTAAGACATTACCATGTCTACATATTCCCAGTCCCTCTGCATTTATGATTGTTGAAACTGATGCATCTGACATAGGTTATGGTGGCATTTTAAAACAAAAATTATCATCGCATAGCCAAGAACAATTAGTTAGATATCATTCAGGTTTATGGATTGGTGCACAAAAGAATTACTCTACAATCAAAAAGGAAATTTTATCCATTGTTCTCTGTGTTACAAAATTTCAGGATGATTTGTATTTCAAAAAATTTCTTCTCAAAATTGATTGCAAATCTGCAAAAGAGATTTTACAAAAAGATGTCAAAAATCTGGTTTCCAAACAAATTTTTGCCCGTTGGCAGGCAATCCTTTCAGCATTTGATTTTGATATAGAATTTATCAAAGGAAATGCTAATTCTTTACCTGATTTCCTTACAAGAGAGTTCTTATAAGGAAAAATTGATACAAAATTCCTGTTGCAGACTATCAGATGAGCTCCTCCAGAAGCAGCGGCCACGACAAAGGAAAAGCCATACAAATGACAGATGACCCTTTAACTCTCCCTACCATCATTTTCTCTTCTTTTGACAAAAGTTTTCCACCTTATGACAACCCTCCGATTATCCACTCTCATTCCTCACAGACAAATCCAAACACCAATGCCCTTAGCACATTCCCCCTTAACAATTATCCACATGAACCTCTCCTATTTCATCTCCGTGATTATGAATTATTTTACACATTTTTCTGTGGTCCTCGGTACAATGAATATGCCGTTTTCATCGATTACAATGAATGGTTGGTAAATAAGGAACTGCCCTTTTACCAATATCTCAAAATTATTAAGGCCTATCGAGCCCTCCTTGAAGACATTAATCATCACCCAGTACTCATCATTATGCCAACAGGCTACGTACAAACTTGCAAAATTTCCATCAACATTTTGAATATTGGACTGCCTATGAGCCCCATATTTTCCGGTTCGTCTCAAAAATCTTCCCTGACCTTCACGTCTGCCCTATTGACCAAACCTACTCTCATGTTTTAATTCCTTTAAAATATGGAATTAATTTTGACGCATCCTGTTTGGTCCCTACTGCAAATGGCCTTCAATGTGGCCTTCTCCTCAAATACAGCAAATTATCCTGATCTCAGACATGAAGTACATTTAAAACAAAGGCTGGCAAAGGTCACATGACCTTTGGCAAAATGCAAAAGCCAAATAATACAAAAGAGCCTGCAAGGGTCATTTGGCCCTTGGCAAAAGTAAAGGCCATTCGTACTAACGAATCTTTTCTTTTGCAGCCTTCGACAAAATACACTGTTCATCTACAGTGTCCCCACTGACAAAAAGCAAACAGTGTAATGATAAGGATGATGACTCACCTTTCATTACGTGTCCACGACAAAAGGAATCTGCTTTGCAAAAAGAAGACTCACCTTTTCAGTACATGATGGCCGACAAAGAGCATCTACTTTTGATGTCCAAACAAAATTACAATTATGAAGACCTCTCTTACACCTCTATTTAAGGAGTGCTCATCAAGTGAAGAAAGCAGAGTGGAAAAAAAAGAAGCATCTTCAAGCTTTCAAAACTTTCTCTCAGTTTTCTTCAACAAAATTTTCTAGCTTTAAGTTATATTTTGTACTTCTACATTTTGGAGTTTCCAACATTTCCAACATTTCCAAGTTCATTTGTAAGTTCTTGTATTACATTTCTTTCAGTTTTATCTGTTACTCTGTACATTTCAATAAACTTTAAGTAACATTTCTGTTTACATTTCTGGTCCATTTCTTAATCTTTAACGATCCTGTCTCGAGTTGGTATCAGAGCCAGTTAGATTGCATATACTTTCATTTAGAGGTTGTGTTTAGGTGTATGTTTGCATCTCTGTGTTCATAGAGCTGTGTCTTGCATACAGTGTTGTCCCTAGCGTTGGTCAGCCAAGGAAAATCCGTTGGTCAGCCGTGTGAAGGTGGTCCCGGTGGTGGTCCCATTATACACCTGTCTGCGCATAGAGATTTGAATGCATACATAATCATGGCGTCTAGATTAAGGCGTATGTTGTCTTTCAGATCTGATAGTAACCAGGATAACATCGTTAACTCTAATGAACAAAGAACCTTACCTTTATTTAGGGCTCCTAGCCCAGATAATTATGCAAATTGATCTCTCCCTAGAATAGAGTTAGACACCATTTACAAAATTGGCACGTTTGATTTCATGAAAGCATACTTGCAAAACGCATGAAGAAGTCATTAGTTTACAAAATGGTTTACAAACTATTGACATGCTTAAACAAAGTGCTATTAATTTACATCTACAAGCAAAATATCGATTTATGCATATTGGTTTAGTACAAGTAGCCATTAAACCTTTGGTACGAGAAGGTATTAATGCTCCCATTTACATGGCTTTACGTGACAAAAGATTACGTAAATACAAATCTTCTTTACTTGCAGTTATTCAAACTAACATTTGCAAAGGTCCTATATTTTTCAATTGTTATCCTGATTTTATGGTTGATTTAACCTGTCCTATGACAACAGAAGCTCTCAAGCTTGATGTTCATATACAAGGCAATGAATTTTTGGATTTCAAAAATTTCGTTGTTATATATCGAATTTATTTTCGACTTATGAGTACAAATTTAAATACAAGGTTTTTAAACCCTCTTCCTTCCAATTCCCAAGAAACAATTTTACTTCAAATTGAAGATGAGAAACCCACTGTCTTCACTCCAAAATAACTCAAATGGGATGAAATAACTCTCCCAGATGAGCTTGAGCTCCACGAGCCTCAACCTTCCTCACAAATTGAAAGAAGAGATATTGACGAAATTGTAGAAGAATCTGATGGCAGAGTTCTTCTTAAATTTCGTTCTTTCTCTATCAAAGAAACTCCTGACCATTCTTATCCATCCAATTATAGACGATCATTTTCAGATGTTGCTTCCTCTTCTGAACATTTCGACAATTCGACTCGTTATAGGTTTCGTAATCCTATACCTGAGCCCATTATTGATCCTCCATCTCCGACTACATCTGGAATTGGAGCTTCAATTAATGGTATTTCTTTCAAAAATTTCCAAATCGACTGGGATATGATCAAAGCTGATTATTACTCAGTTCCAAATACCTCTTTGCGAACTTGGTTCGAACAAATGGATCGTTCCCTCATGGAATCCATTAAAAAGGAGTGGATTTCGGACATGGAACGTCTTCGTACAAATATTCCTTTCTTTCTTTGGTTCCCTACATTTGCTTCCAAACATGGTCTTCAGAATGTTTACCACATACCCAGTATTAATGTTCAAACTTCCCTTATGAAAGTTTGGCATTTTCAAAATGGTTCCAGTATCTCCTCTGTCCATCCCCCTGCAGATGATCTTAAGCTTCTGCACAAAGGTGATACCATTCTGGCGACACCTTTTCCCAAAGGCCGGGAGGGGAGTGAGGTAGTCAAACTTGATGACCTAAAAAAGGTTCATCAACAAGCCAATTATACCAACACTATCCTTCAAACAATTGCTGAACAGCTTAACCAAGTTTCAGCCCAAATTGCTGAAAACAAGCGAAACCAAATGATCCATACCAAACAAGAACCTAAAGATGAAGGTTCTCCACCTTTCTTCAAAACAGATACTATTCCAAAACCCAGATTAGAAGCCTTTCATAAACAAACAGAACCGTCCAATAATCATTACCTCAAACTCATTTCTGACCAACTCAAGACACTTGAGTTAGCTTCCAAACCCTCAACATCGTGCATAGACAAAACTTATCAAAAGATCCAAGATGAGTCTTCCACTAGTGATGAGTCTAGTGATGACTCAGAAGAGAGTCATGACGTTCAGAGACAAGAAGGTCATGATACTCTGCAAACCATTGACAATATCGTTAATGAACCAACCACAATTAACAAGCTCCACAATTGGTCTAGAGGTCCAGGAAAGAATTTCGATCCTAGGCCAACTCCACCTGATATTCAATATGAAGAACGTGGATCCTTTGCCTCATCTAGTTTTGATGGCCGATCCATTCATCAATGGAATATCGATGGAAAGGCGGAACATGAAATCCTTTCCACAGTCCAAGAAATGTTGATGGCACATAATGCTTACAAAACACAGGGTCATAGTGATACCAACATAGCAGTTGCCCTAGTAATAGGTTTTACAGGTCAACTTAAGTCTTGGTGGGATAATACCTTTGCCACAGAACAAAGACAAGCCATCCTAACCCACAAAAAGATAGTAAGGAACCCTACTACAGGACTTGAAGAAGAACAAGATGATTGTGTGCAAACTCTTTTGCATACAATTACTCTTCATTTCCTTGGTAACCCAAAAGAAGAGCAAGCTGTTGCTAAAACAATTCTCATCAACTTAAGATGTCCTTCCTTGACAGATTATAGATGGTATAAGGATGTCTTTCTTACAAATGTTCTTAAACTGGAAGACAATACCCAAGATTTCTGGAAAGAAAGATTTATTGCAGGATTACCAAATTTATTTGGTGAAAGAATCCTCAATAAACTTCGACAGAATTTTGGTAGAAATGATATCCCGCTTGGATTATTAACATTTGGTCAATTATTTGGTATTGTCAAAACAGAAGCTTTAAGTCTTTGTAATGAGATTAAGCTTCAATCCAAATATGGGAATGAGCGAACCTAATCTAGAAGAGAGATGGGTACGTTCTGTGAAGCTTTTGGAATTACAAAGATTATGGCTCCTTCTACGGCCCGTAAAAAGGCCCAGAAGAAACAAAAGCCCAAACCGAGACAGCCCTTTACTCAATCCAAACCTTTTGTCAAAAAAGAAACTAAACCAGTTTCAAAAAAGAAAAGGTCTGTTAAGGACCAAAAGCCCATTGTCTGTTACAAATGTGGCAAAGTAGGCCACAAAGCTCCTCAATGAAAAACAGAACAAAAGATTAATGAGTTGTTTTTAGAAGATCCAGAACTCAAACAAAAACTTCTGGCACTTCTCATTAAGGAACCCTCAGGGTCTGAGAGTGAAGACAACTATTATAATGGATCCAGTGATAATTCAGAATATGAGTCTTCACCAATTAAGACTCTTAATGTCATTTCCTCCAAATCCAAAAAAGAATTCCTTATTGAGTTAATAGGACAAATCCCTGACCTCGATGTCAAAAAAGATTATCTTCAGTGCCTCAAAGATTTAATCCTTGAAGAAGAAGATGAACCAAAATTTGATTTTGGACCTTCTTCGTCCTTCAATCAAATCTTTGAGAATTATCCTATTCCAAATCCTTTCCAACCCGTCACTACAAAACAATTACAAACTGAGCTTAACGAACTCAAAAGTCAAGTTCGTATCCTCAAACCTGATGTCATCCTCCTCAAAACAAAAGATTTAGAGATTGATGCAAAAATATCAATGCTGGAGTCTCTAAAAGCAAATCCTCCTCTTCCTCTACCTGATTTACATTCCTCAGAAATATCAGAAGTTGATATTCCTCAAACTCAATTTTTACAAACAATATCCCATATTACCTTTCAAAAATGGTACTCTATAGTCAATTTAGTTGTTGATGACTTCTCTATGAATGTCATCGCTCTAATTGACAGTGGAGCAGATCAAAATTGCCTTGGAGAAGGAGTTGTTCCTACCAAGTA
The DNA here is from genome assembly GCA_029747015.1 of Carnegiea gigantea. Lineage (NCBI taxonomy): Eukaryota > Viridiplantae > Streptophyta > Magnoliopsida > Caryophyllales > Cactaceae > Carnegiea > Carnegiea gigantea. The sequence continues at coordinate 629,781 of JAKOGI010000390.1, read as the reverse complement.
CTGTGAGCGTTCAAATGAACAGCTTGTCAGTGCTAGTGGTGATCCTTTACATATTCGTTACAAATTAGAAAAAGGATATATCCATAGTAACAATTACTGCTTCAAAAATGTATTTCTTGTTATTAGTAATATTACAAATGATTTGATTTTAGGTACTCCTTTTCTAACACAAATTTACCCCTTTACCGTTTCAGAAAATGGTATTCATACAAAGGTTTTAGGAAATCCTATTACATTTCACTTCCTAACCTCCACTCACCAAAGGAAGGTTATGGAACTACAATCCTCTTCAATTTTCAAAAAAATCAATTTTATCCAATCAAAACAAAATTCCTTCTTCCAAAGCGATCACATTAAGGATCTTACCACTTCCCAGTTCCTCTGCATTTATGATTAGAAACTGATGCATCTGACATAGGTTATGGTGGCATTTTAAAACAAAAATTATCATCGCATAACCAAGAACAATTAGTTAGATATCATTCAGGTTTATGGATTGGCGCACAAAAGAATTACTCTACAATCAAAAAGGAAATTTTATCCATTATTCTCTGTGTTACAAAATTTCAGGATGATTTGTATTTCAAAAAATTTCTTCTAAGAATAGATTGCAAATCTGCAAAAGAAATTTTACAAAAAGATGTCAAAAACCTGGTTTCAAAACAAATTTTTGCCCGATGATAAGCTATCCTTTCAGCATTTGATTTTGATATAGAATTTATCAAAGGAAATGCTAATTCTTTATATGATTTCCTTACAAGAAAATTCTTGCAAGGAAAGATTAACCCAATCTCTCTTGCCGAATTCAACATGAATAGAAACAAACCAGGAGGCAAAGACAAAGGTAAAAGCATTCGAAGGGCAGAAGATTATCAAATTACTGTCCCTACAAAATTACCTCTTCAAAACCAATTCCAGACCTTAGCCAATTATCCCCCGCTACCATACAAAATCGTGGTCTCTCGACCAACTACCAAGTCACCGATGACAATTCCTACACCGTTCGGTACACAGAACATTTGTGCCTTACTACTCACAAAACCATACCAACCACTGACATTTTAAAACCTTTGGTCAAAAAGATCTTCGGCAGTCTTCATTTTGCCACTGACCATACACAAAAAACCCAACAGTTTTATGAGCTAATCTTAGTAGATACTCATTCTGCTGATATTAGCCATACCCATGACAAAACCAACCCAAACCACATACTCTTTTCCAAATGCATTATTCGGCAAGTTCTCAGTGCTCAGCAATGGAAAGATCCGTTCGAAGAACGAACCTTTTCTGTACCATTTGCCCCACAAACCTACAATTACAATGATTATAGGACGGCTTGGTACCGAGCCTTTCTATATTTACCTGAAACCCATTCTTGGTTCTTCAATTTTCATGACAATTGTCCCTTACAATTTCCTATTTGGTTTTACTACTGGTGGACTTGGTTCGGATGTTCACTATCTGTATTACCATTAGAAGCCCAAGGCGGATGGGACTTTTGGGACAAGAATATGTCCTCCCTGGATGCGTATACAAAAGAACTACAATTCTTTCGGGTATTCAACATTGCCTGGATTTTTAGCTGGAGATTCCTCTATCCTGGTCCGGGTTACAAAGTTAATGGTGGCCTGAATTCAAAACACAATTATGTGGCAGTGAAAATGTGGAGCACTACTGTCGCACCAAATCTAAGAAGTTTCACATCCCAATCTTCATACATTTGAAGCAAAACATACGTTGGACCTTCTACTCTCGAAAGAAAGAAAGTCCGTCATCATCAACAAAACAAAGAACAAGGGTCTCTCCAAAAAGAGAAAGAGGTTCTTGAATATCTCAAAGATGACCCTCAGATGAGACAACTATTTTTACAAAAAATTCTGGACAAGGCCAATAACTCTTATGAAGTCAGTTCAAGCTTCAAACAAAACAAAAATAATGAACATGTACCAGGATTCACAAGATCCATATGAATTATGAATGATTAAAACAAAGGCTGGCAAGGTCACATGACCTTTGGCAAAATGCAAAAGCCAAATAATACAAAAGAGCCTGCAAGGGTCATTTGGCCCTTGCAAAAGTAAAGGCCATTCGTACTAACGAATCTTTTCTTTTGCAGCTTTCGACAAAATACATTGTTCATCTACAGTGACCCACTAACAAAAGCAAACAGTATAATGATACAGGTGATGACTCACCTTTCATTACGTGTCCAAGACAAAAGGAAATCTGCTTTACAAAAAGAAGACTCACCTTTTCAGTACATGCTGGCCGACAAGAGCATCTACTTTGATGTCCAAAAAAATACAATTATGAAGGTCTCTCTTCTATCTCTATTTAATGAGTGCTCGGGAAGTGAAAAGGGGGGCAATTGAGATAGATTCCAAGCTTTCAAGAATCTTTCTCTCTAAACTTCCTTCTCAAAATTTTCTAGCCTTAATTTTCTTTCTGTAAGTTCTCCATTTTTCAAATTTCCAACTTTCCAAGTTCATTTGTAAGTACTTTGTATTACATTTCTACCAATTTTTATCTGTTACTCTGTACATTTCAATAAACTGTTTATTACATTTTTAGTCCATTAACGATCCTGTTTCCAGTTGGTATCAGAGCCAGTTAGATTGCATATACTTTCATTTAGAAGTTGTGCTTAGGTGTGTGTTTACATCTCTGTGTTCATAGAGCTGTGTCTTGCATACAGTGGTGTCCCTAGCGTTGGTCAGCCAAGGAAAATCTGTTGGTCAGCCGTGTGAAGGTGGTCCCGGTGGTGGTTCCGTTATACACCTGTCTGCGCATAGAGATTTGAATGCATACATAATCATGGCGTCTAGATTAAGGCGTATGTTGTCTTTCAAATCTGATAGTAACCAGGGTAACATCGTTAATTCTAATGAACAAAGAACCTTACCTTTATTTAGGGCTCCTAGCCCAGACAATTATGCTAATTGGTCCCTTCCTAGAATAGAGTTAGACACCATTTACAAAATTGGCACTTTGATTTCATTAAAGCATATTCTTGCAAAACGCATGAAGAAGTCATTAGTTTACAAAATGGTTTACAAACTATTGACATGCTTAAACAAAGTGCTATTAATTTACATTTACAAGCAAAATATCGATTTATGTATATTGGTTTAGTACAAGTAGCCATTAAACCTTTGGTACGGAAAGGTATTAATGCTCCCATTTACATGGCTTTACGTGAGAAAAGATTACGTAAATACAAATCTTCTTTACTTGCAGTTATCCAAACTAACATTTGTAAAGGTCCTATATTTTTCAATTGTTATCCTGATTTTATGGTTGATTTAACCTGTCCTATGACAACAGAAGCCCTCAAGCTTGATGTTCATATACAAGGCAATGAATTTTTAGATTTCAAAAATTTCGTTGTTATGTATCGTATTTATTTTCGACTTATGAGTACAAATTTAAATACAAGGTTTTTAAACCCTCTTCCTTTCAATTCCCAAGAAACAATTTTACTTCAAATTGAAGATGAGAAACCCACTGTCTTCACTCCAAAATTACTCAAATGGGATGAAATAACTCTCCCAGATGAGCTTGAGCTCCACGAGCCTCAACCTTCCTTACAAATAGAAAGAAGAGATATTGACGAAATTGTAGAAGAATCTGATGGCAGAATTCTTCTTAAATTTCGTTCTTTCTCTATCAAAGAAACTCCTGACCATTCTTATCCATCCAACTATAGACGATCATTTTCCGATGTTGCTTCCTCTTCTGAACATTTTGACAATTCGACTCGTTATAGGTTTCGTAATCCTATACCTGAGCCCATTATTGATCCTCCATCTCCGACTACATCTGGAATTGGAGCTTCAATTAATGGTATTTCTTTCAAAAACTTCCAAATCGACTGGGATATGATCAAAGCGGATTATTACTCAGTTCCAAATACCTCTTTGCGAACGTGGTTTGAACAAATGGATCGTTCTCTTATGGAATCCATTAAAAAGGAATGGATTTCCGATATGGAACGTCTTCGTACAAATATTCCTTTCTTTCTTTGGTTCCCTACATTTGCTTCCAAACATGGTCTTCAAAATGTTTACCAAATACCAAGTATTAATGTTCAAACTTCCCTTATGAAAGTTTGGCATTTTCAAAATGGTTCTAGTGTCTCCTCTGTCCATCCCCCTGCAGATGATCTTAAGCTTCTGCACAAAGGTGACACCATTCTGGCGACACCTTTTCGCAAAGTCCGGGAGGGGAGTGAGGTAGTCAAACTTGATGACCTAAAAAAGGTTCATCAACAAGCCAATTATACAAACACTATCCTTCAAACAATTGCTGAACAGCTTAACAAAGTTTCAGCCCAAATTGCTGAAAACAAGCGTAACCAAATGATCCATACCAAGCAAGAACCTAAAGATGAAGGTTCTCCACCTTTCTTCAAAACAGATACTATTCCAAAACCCAGATTAGAGGCCTTTCATAAACAAACAGAATCCTCAAATAATCATTACCTCAAACTCATTTCTGACCAACTCAAGACTCTTGAGTTAGCTTCTTCCAAACCCTCAACATCTTGCATAGACAAAACTTGTCAAAAGATCCAAGACGAGTCTTCCACTAGTGATGAGTCTAGTGATGACTCAGAAAAGAGTCATGACATTCAGACATAAGAAGGTCATGATACTCTACAAACCATTGACAATATCCTTGATGAACCAACCGCAGTTAACAAACTTCACAATTGGTCTCGAGGTCCAGGAAAGAATTTCTATCCTTGGCCAACTCCACCTGATATTCAATATGAAGAACGTGGATCCTTTGCCTCATCTAGTTTTGATGGCAGATCCATTCATCAATAGAATATCGATGGAAAGGCGGAACATGAAATCCTTTCCACAGTTCAAGAAATGTGGATGGCACATAATGCTTACAAAACACAGGGTCATAGTGATACCAACATAGCAGTTGCCCTAGTAATAGGTTTTACAGGACAACTTAAGCCTTGGTGGGATAATACCTTTACCACAGAACAAAGACAAGCCATCATAACACACAAAAAGATAGTAAGGAACCCTACCACAGGACTTGAAGAAGAACAAGATGATTGTGTGCAAACTCTTTTGCATACAATTACTCTTCATTTCCTTGGTAACCCAAAAGAAGAGCAAGCAGTTGCTAAAACAATTCTCATCAATTTACGATGTCCTTCCCTAACAGATTATAGATGGTATAAGGATGTCTTTCTTACAAATGTTCTTAAGCGGGAAGACAATACCCAAGATTTCTGTAATGAAAGATTTATTGCAGGATTACCAAATTTATTTGGTGAAAGAATCCTCAATAAACTTAGACAGAATTTTGGCACAAATGATATCCCGTTTGGATTATTAACATTTGGTCAATTATTTGGTATTGTCAAAACCGAAGCTTTAAGTCTTTGTAATGAGATTAAGCTTCAATCCAAATATGGGAATGAGCGAACCCAATCTAGAAAGGAGATGGGTACGTTCTGTGAAGTTTTTGGAATTACAAAGATTATGGCTCCTTCTACGGCCCGTAAAAAGGCCCAGAAGAAACAAAAGCCCAAACCAAGACAGCCCTTTGCTCAATCCAAACCTTTTGTCAAAAAGAAACCAAACCAGTTTCAAAAAAGAAAAGGTCTGCTAAGGACCAAAAGCCCATTGTCTGTTACAAATGTGGCAAAATAGGCCACAAGGCTCCTCAATGCAAAACAGAACAAAAGAGTAATGAGTTGTTTTCAGAAGATCCAGAACTCAAACAAAAACTTCTGGCACTCCTCATTAAGGAACCCTCAGGGTCTGAAAGTGAAGACAACTATTATGCTGGATCCAGTGATGATTCAGAGTATGAGTCTTCACCAATTAATACTCTTAATGTCATTTCCTCCAAATCCAAAAAAGAATTCCTAATTGAGTTAATAAGACAAATCCCTGACCTAGATGTCAAAAAAGATTATCTTCAGCGCCTCAAAGATTTAATCCTTGAAGAAGAAGATAAACCAAAATTCGATTTTGGACCTTCTTCGTCCTTCAATAAAATCTTTGAGAATTATCCTATTCCAAATCCTTTCCAACCCGTCACTACAAAATAATTACAAACTGAGCTTAACGAACTCAAAAGTCAAGTTCGTATCCTCAAATCAGATGTCATCCTCCTCAAAACAAAAGATTTAGAGATTGATGCAAAAATATCAATGCTAGAATCTCTCAAAGCAAATCCTCCTCTTCCTCCACCTGACTTACATTCCTCAGAAATATCAGAAGTTGATATTCCTCAAACTCAATTTTTACAAATAATATCCCGTATTACCTTTCAAAAATGGTACTCTATAGTCAATTTAGTTGTTGATGACTTCTCTATGAATGTCATCGCTCTAATTGACAGTGGAGCATATCAAAATTGCCTTAGAGAAGGAGTTGTTCCTACTAAGTACTGTGAGCGCTCAAATGAACAGCTTGTCTTGATGAACCAACCGCAGTTAACAAACTTCACAATTGGTCTCGAGGTCCAGGAAAGAATTTCTATCCTAGGCCAACTCCACCTGATATTCAATATGAAGAACGTGGATCATTTGCCTCATCTAGTTTTGATGGCAGATCCATTCATCAATGGAATATCGATGGAAAGGCAGAACATGAAATCCTTTCCACCGTCCAAGAAATGTGGATGGCACATAATGCTTACGAAACACAGGGTCATAGTGATACCAACATAGCAGTTGCCCTAGTAATAGGTTTTACAGGTCAACTTAAGTCTTGGTGGGATAATACCTTTACCACAGAACAAAGACAAGCCATCCTAACGCACAAAAAGATAGTAAGAAACCCTACCACAGGACTTGAAGAAGAACAAGATGATTGTGTGCAAACTCTTTTGCATACAATTACTCTTCATTTCCTTGGTAACCCAAAAGAAGAGCAAGCCGTTGCTAAAACAATTCTCATTAATTTAAGATGTCCTTCCTTAACAGATTGTAGATGGTATAAGGATGTCTTTCTTACAAATGTTCTTAAACGGGAAGACAATACCCAAGATTTCTGGAAAGAAAGATTTATTGCAGGATTACCAAATTTATTTGGTGAAAGAATCCTCAATAAACTTAGACAGAATTTTGGCACAAATGATATCCCGTTTGGATTATTAACATTTGGTCAATTATTTGGTATTGTCAAAACAGAAGCTTTAAGTTTTTGTAATGAGATTAAGCTTCAATCCAAATATGGGAATGAGCGAACCCAATCTAGAAAGGAGATGGGTACGTTCTGTGAAGCTTTTGGAATTACAAAGATTATGGCTCCTTCTACGGCCCGTAAAAAGGCCCAGGAGAAACAAAAGCCCAAACCAAGACAGCCCTTTGCTCAATCCAAACCTTTTGTCAAAAAAGAAACCAAACCAGTTCCAAAAAAGAAAAGGTCTGCTAAGGACCAAAAGCCCATTGTCTGTTACAAATGTGGCAAAGTAGGCCACAAGGCTCCTCAATCCAAAACAGAACAAAAGATTAATGAGTTGTTTTCAGAAGATCCAGAACTCAAACAAAAACTTCTGGCACTCCTCATTAAGGAACCCTCAGGATCTGAAAGTGAAGACAACTATCATGGATCCAGTGATGATTCAGAGTATGAGTCTTCACCAATTAAGACTCTTAATGTCATTTCCTCCAAATCCAAAAAAGAATTCCTGATAGATTTGATAGGACAAATCCCTGATCTTGATGTCAAAAAAGATTATCTTCAGCGCCTCAAAGATTTAATCCTTGAAGAAGAAGATAAACCAAAATTTGATTTTGGACCTTCTTCATCCTTCAACCAAATCCTTGAGAATTATCCTATTCCAAATCCTTTCTAACCCGTCACTACAAAACAATTACAAACTGCGCTTAACGAACTCAAAAGTCAAGTTCGTATTCTCAAATCAGATGTCATCTTCTTCAAAACAAAAGATTTAGAGATTGATGCCAAAATATCAATGCTGGAATCTTTAAAAGCAAATCCTCCTCTTCCTCCACCTGACTTACATTCCCCATAATTATCAGAAGTTGATATTCCTCAAACTCAATTTTTACAAACAATATCCCGTATTACCTTTCAAAAATGGTACTCTATAGTCAATTTAGTTGTTGATGACTTTTCTATGAACGTCATCGCTCTAATTGACAGTGGAGTAGATCAAAATTGCCATAGAGAAGGAGTTGTTCCTACTAAGTACTGTGAGCGTTCAAATGAACAGCTTGTCAGTGCTAGTGGTGATCCTTTACATATTCGTTACAAATTAGAAAAAGGATATATTCGTAATAACAATTACTATTTCAAAAATGTATTTCTTATTATTAGTAATATTACAAATGATTTGATTTTAGGTACTCCTTTTTTAACACAAATTTACCCCTTTACTGTTTCAGAAAGTGGTATTCATACAAAGGTTATGGGAAACCCTGTTACCTTTCAATTCCTAACCTCCACTCACCAAAAGAAGGTTATGGAATTACAATCCTCTTCAATTTTTAGACAAATCAATTTTATCCAATCAAAACAAAATTCCTTCTTTCAAAACAAACGCATTAAGGCCCTACCATGTCTGCATATTCCCAAACCCTCTGCATACATGGTTGTAGAAACTGATGCATCTGACATAGGTTATGGTGGCATATTAAAACAAAGACTACCCTCGCATGACCAAGAACAATTAGTTAGATATCATTCCAGTTTATGGATTGGTGCACAAAAGAATTACTCTACAAAGGAAGTTTTATCCATTGTTCTCTGTGTTACAAAATTTCAAGATGATTTATGTTTCAAAAATTTCCTGATTCATATCGATTGCAAATCTGCAAAAGAAATTTTACAAAAGGATGTCAAAATTCTGGTTTCCAAACAAATTTTTGCCCAATGGCAAGCAATCCTTTCCGCATTTGATTTTGATATTGAATTCATCAAAGGAGAAACAAATGCTTTATATGATTTCCTTACAAGAGAATTCTTGCAAGAAAAGATTAACACACCAATCTCTCTTGCAGAATTCAAAATGAGTGGAAACAAACCAAGAGGCAAAGACAAAGGCAAAAGCATTCGAAGAACAGAAGATTATCAAATTACTAGCCCTACAAAGTTACCTCTTCAAAACCAATTCCAAACCTTAGCCAATTATCCTCCCTTACCATACAAAACCGTGGTCTCGCGACCTACTACCAAGCCAACCAGTGACAATTCATACACCATTCGATACACCGAACATTTGTGCCTAACTACTCACAAAACCATACCAGCCACTGACATTTTAAAGCCTTTGGTCAAAAAGATCTTTGGCAGTCTTCATTTCGCCACTGACCATACACAAAAAACCCAACAGTTTTATAAGCTAATCTTAGTAGATACTCATTCTGCTGATATTAGCCATACCCATGACAAAACCAACCCAAACCACATACTCTTTTCCAAATGTATTATTCGGCAAGTTCTCAGTGCTCAGCAATGGAAAGATCCGTTCGAAGAACGACACTTTTCAGTACCATTTGCCCCACAGACATACAATTACAATGATTATAGAACGGCTTGGTACCGAGCCTTTCTATATTTACCTGAAACCCATTCTTGGTTCTTTAATTTTCATGACAATTGTCCCTTATAATTTCCTATTTGGTTTTACTACTGGTGGACCTGGTTCGGATGTTCACTATCTGTATTACCATTAGAAGCCCAAGGCGGATGGGACTTTTGGGACAAGAATATGTCCTCCCTGGATGCGTATACAAAAGAACTACAATTCTTTCGGGTATTCAACATTGCCTGGATTTTTAGCTGAGAATACAGACTTCAGCATTACTTGAAAAATGCATTTCCTCTATCCCTGGTCCGGGTTTACAAAGTTAAATGGTGGCCTGAATTCAAAACACAATTATGTGGCAGTGAAAATGTAGAACACTACTGTCGCACCAAATCTAAGAAGTTCACACTCCACAATCTCCATACATTTGAAGCAAAACCATACGTTGGACCTTCTACTCCTCGAAAGAAAGAAAGTCCGTCATCGTCAACAAGAACAAAGAACAAGGGTCTCTCCCAAAAAGAGAAAGAGGTTCTTGAATATCTCAAAGATGACCCTCAGATGAGACAAATATTTTTACAAAAAATTCTGGACAAGGCCAATAACTCTGATGAAGTCAGTTCAACAGCTTCAAACAATGACAAAAATAATGACATATACCAGGATTCACAAGATCCATATGAATTATGAATGATTAAAACAAAGGCTGGCAAAGGTCACATGACCTTTGGCAAAATGCAAAAGCCAAATAACACAAAAGAGCCTGCAAGGGTCATTTGGCCCTTGGCAAAAGTAAAGGCCATTCGTACTAACGAATCTTTTCTTTTGCAGCCTTCGACAAAATACACTGTTCAACTACAGTGACCCCACTGACAAAAAGCAAACAGTGTAATGATAAGGATGATGACTCACCTTTCATTACATGTCCAAGACAAAAGGAATCTGCTTTACAAAAAGAAGACTCACCTTTTCAGTACATGATGGCCGACAAAGAGCATCTACTTTTGATGTCCAAACAAAAATACAATTATGAAGGGCTCTCTTCTATCTCTATATAAGGAGTGCTCGTCAAGTGAAGAAGGCAGATTGAGATTAATCTAGACGCCATGATTATGTATGCATTCAAATCTCTATGCGCAGACAGGTGTACACCGGGACCACCTTCACACGGCTGACCAACGGATTTTCCTTGGCTGACCAACGCTAGGGACACCACTGTATGCAAGACACAGCTCTATGAACACAGAGATGCAAACACACACCTAAGAACAACTTCTAAATGAAAGTATATGCAATCTAACTGGCTCTGATACCAACTGGAAACAGGATCGTTAATTAAATAAACAGGGAAACTGAAATGTAACTTGCAATGTCAAAATTTTATTGAAATGTACAAAGTAACAGTTCAACTTAAATAGAAATGTAATATAAAGAACTTACACAAATTGTTGAACTTGGAAATGTTGGAAATGTTGAAGTACAAAGGATAACTTAAGAAAGAAAATTTTGTTGAAGAAAGCTGAGAGGAAGTTTTAGACAGCTTGAAGACGCTTCTTCTTTTTTTCTCAATCTCTATCTCAATCTGCCTTCTTCACTTGACGAGCACTCCTTATATAGAGATAGAAGAGAGCCCTTCATAATTTTATTTTTGTTTGGACATCAAAAGTAGATGCTCTTTGTCGGCCAGCATGTACTGAAAAGGTGAGTCTTCTTTTTGTAAAGCAGATTCCTTTTGTCTTGGACACGTAATGAAAGGTGAGTCATCATCCTTATCACTACACTGTTTGCTTTTTGTTAGTGGGGTCACTGTAGATGAACAATGTATTTTGTCGAAAGCTGCAAAAGAAAGATTCGTTAGTACGAATGGCCTTTACTTTTGCCAAGGGCCAAATGACCCTTGCAGGCTCTTTTGTATTATTTGGCTTTTGCATTTTGCCAAAGGTCATGCGACCTTTGCCAGCCTTTGTTTTAATTATTCATAATTCATATGGATATTGTGAATCCTGATACATGTCATTATTTTTGTCGTTGTTTGAAGCTGTTGAACTAACTTCATCAGAGTCATTGGCCTTGTCCAGAATTTTTTGTAAAAATATTTGTCTCATCTGAGGGTCATCTTTGAGATATTCAAGAACTTCTTTCTCCTTTTGGGAGAGACCCTTGTTCTTTGTTTTTGCTGATGATGATGGACTTTCTTTCTTTCGAGGAGTAGAAGGTCCAACGTATGTTTTTGGTTCAAATGTATGGAGATTGTGGAGTGTGAACTTCTTAGATTTGGTACGGCAATAGTGCTCCACATTTTCACTACCACATAATTGTGTTTTGAATTCAGGCCACCATTTAACTTTGTAAACCCGGACCAGGGATAGAGGAAATGCATTCTTCAAGTAATTCTGAAGTCTGTATTCCCAGCTAAAAATCCAGGCAATGTTAAATACCCGAAAGAATTGTAGTTCTTTTGTATACGCATCCAGGGAGGACATATTCTTGTCCCAAAAGTCCCATCCGCCTTGGGCTTCTAATGATAATACAGATAGTGAACATTCGAACCAAGTCCACCAGTAGTAAAACCAAATAGGAAATTGTAAGGGACAATTGTCATGAAAATTAAAGAACCAAGAATGGATTTCAGGTAAATATAGAAAGGCTCGGTACCAAGCCATTCTATAATCATTGTAATTGTAGGTTTGTGGGGCAAACGGTACAGAAAAGTGGCGTTCTTCAAACGGATCTTTCCATTGCTGAGCACTGAGAACTTGTCGAATAATACATTTGGAAAAGAGGATGTGGTTTGGGTTGGTTTTGTCATGGGTATGGCTAATATCAGCAGAATGAGTATCTACTAAGATTAGCTCATAAAATTATTGGGTTTTTTGTGTATGGTCAGTGGCGAAATGAAGACTGCCAAAGATCTTTTTGACCAAAGGTTTTAAAATGTCAGTGGTTGGTATGGTTTTGTGAGTAGTTAAGCACAAATATTCGGTGTACCGAATGGTGTAGGAATTGTCACTGGTTGGCTTGGTAGTTGGTCGCGAGACCACAGTTTTGTATGGTAAGGGAGGATAATTGGCTAGGGTTTGGAATTGGCTTTGCAGAGGTAACTTTGTAGGGATAGTAATTTGATAATCTTCTGCTCTTCGAATGCTTTTGCCTTTGTCTTTGCCTCTTGGTTTGTTTCCACTCATTTTGAATTCTGCAAGAGAGATTTGGGTGATAATCTTTCCTTGCAAGAATTCTCTTGTAAGAAAATCAGGTAAAGAAGTAGTGTTTCCTTTGATAAATTCCATATCAAAATCAAATGCTGAAAGGATAGCTTGCCATTAGGCAAAAATTTGTTTGGAAACCAGAATTTTGACATCCTTTTGTAAAATTTCTTTTGCAGATTTGCAATCGATATGAATCAGGAAATTTTTGAAATATAAATGATCTTGAAATTTTGTAACACAGAGAACAATGGATAAAACTTCCTTTGTAGAGTAATTCTTTTGTGCACCAATCCACAAACTGGAATGATATCTAGCTAATTGTTCTTGGGTATGTGATGGTAATTTTTGTTTCAAAATGTCACCATATCCTATGTCAGATGCATCAGTTTCTTCAATCATGTATACAGAGGGATTGGGAATATGCAGACATGGTAGGGCCTTAATGCGTTTGTTTTGAAAGAAGGAATTTTGTTTTGATTGGATAAAATTGATTTGTCTAAAAATTGAAGAGGATTGTAATTCCATAACCTTCTTTTGGTGAGTGGAGGTTAGGAATTAAAAGGTAACAGGGTTTCCCATAACCTTTGTATGAATACCACTTTCTGAAACAGTAAAGGGGTAAATTTGTGTTAAAAAAGGAGTACCTAAAATCAAATCATTTGTAATATTACTAATAATAAGAAATACATTTTTGAAACAGTAATTGTTATTACGAATATATCCTTTTTCTAATTTGTAACAAATATGTAAAGGATCACCACTAGCACTGACAAGCTGTTCATTTGAACGCTCACAGTACTTTGTAGGAACAACTCCTTCTCTAAGGCAATTTTGATCTGCTCCACTGTCAATTAGAGCGATGACATTCATAGAGAAGTTATCAACAACTAAATTGACTATAGAGTACCATTTTTAAAAGGTAATACGGGATATTGTTTGTAAGAATTGAGTTTGAGGGATATCAACTTCTGATATTTCTGAGGAATGTAAGTCAGGTGGAGGAAGAGGAGGATTTGCTTTGAGAGATTCTAGCATTGATATTTTTGCATCAATCTCTAAATCTTTTGTTTTGAGGAGAACGACATCTGATTTGAGAATCCGAACTTGACTTTTGAGTTCGTTAAGCTCAGTTTGTAATTGTTTTCTAGTGACGGGTTGGAAAGGATTTGGAATAGGATAATTTTAAAAGATTTGATTGAAGGACGAAGAAGGTCCAAAATCGAATTTTGGTTTATCTTCTTCTTCAAGGATTAAATCTTTGAGGCGCTGAAGATAATCTTTTTTGACATCTAGGTCAGGGATTTGTTCTATTAACTCAATAAGGAATTCTTTTTTGGATTTGGAGGAAATGACATTAAGAGTCTTAATTGGTGAAGACTCATACGCTGAATCATCACTGGATCCAGCATAATAGTTGTCTTCACTTTCAGACCCTGAGGGTTCCTTAATGAGGAGTGCCAGAAGTTTTTGTTTGAGTTCTGGATCTTCTGAAAACAACTCATTAATCTTTTGTTCTGTTTTGCATTGAGGAGCCTTGTGGCATACTTTGCCACATTTGTAACAGACAATGGGCTTTTGGTCCTTAGCAGACCTTTTCTTTTTTGAAACTGGTTTGGTTTCTTTTTTGACAAAAGGTTTGGATTGAGCAAAGGGCTGTCTCAGTTTGGGCTTTTGTTTCTTCTGGGCCTTTTTACGGGCCGTAGAAGGAGCCATAATCTTTGTAATACCAAAAGCTTCACAGAACGTACCCATCTCTTTTCTAGATTGGGCTCGCTCGTTACCATATTTGGATTGAAGCTTGATCTCATTACAAAGAGTTAGAGCTTCGGCTTTGATAATACCAAATAACTGGCCAAATGTCAATAATCCAAAGGGGATATCGTTAGTACCAAAATTTTGTCTAAGTTTATTAAGGATTCGTTCACCAAATAAACTTGGTAATCCTGCAATAAATCTTTCTTTTCAAAAATCTTGGGTATTATCTTCCCGTTTAAGGGCATTGGTAAGAAAGACATCCTTATACCATCTATAATCTGTCAAGGAAGGACATCTTAAATTAATGAGAATTGTCTTGGAGACTGCATGCTCCTCTTTTGGGTTACCAAGAAAATGAAGAGTTATTGTATGCAAAAGAATTTGCACACAATCATCTTGGGCTTCTTCAAGTCCTCTGGTAGGATTCCTAATGGTTTTTTTATGAGTTAGGATAGCTTGTCTTTGTTCTGGGGTAAATGTATTATCCCACCAAGACTTCAATTGACCCGTGAATCCTATGACCAGGGCAACTGCTATGTTGGGATCACTATGTCCTTGTGTTTTGTAAGCATCATAGGCCATCCACATTTCTTGGACTGTGGAAAGAATTTCGTGTTCTGCCTTTCCATCGATATTCCATTGATGAATGGACCTGCCATCAAAACTGGATGAGGCAAAGGATCCACGTTCTTCATATTGAATATCAGGTGGAGTTGGCCTAGGATAGAAATTCTTTCCTGGACCTCGAGACCAATTGTGAAGTTTGTTAACTGCGGTTGGTTCATCAAGGATATTGTCAATGGTTTGTAGAGTATCATGACCTTCTTGTGTCTGAATGTCATGACTCTTTTCTGAGTCATCACTAGACTCATCACTAGTGGAAGACTCATCTTGGATCTTTTGACAAGTTTTGTCTATGCAAGATGTTGAGGGTTTAGAAGAAGCTAACTCAAGAGTCTTGAGTTGGTCAGAAATAAGTTTGAGGTAATGATTATTTGAGGATTCTGTTTGTTTATGAAAGGCTTCTAATCTAGGTTTTGGAATAGTATCTGTTTTGAAGAAAGGTGGAGAACCTTCATCTTTAGGTTCTTGCTTGGTATGGGTCATTTGGTTACGCTTATTTTCAGCAATTTGGGCTGAAACTTGGTTAAGCTGTTCAGCAATTGTTTGAAGGATAGTGTTTGTATAATTGGCTTGTTGATGAACCTTTTTAGGTCATCAAGTTTGACTACCTCACTCCCCTCCCGGCCTTTGCGAAAAGGTGTCGCCAGAATGGTGTCACCTTTGTGCAGAAGCTTAAGATCATCTGCAGGGGGATGGACAGAGGAGACACTGGAACCATTTTGAAAATGCCAAACTTTCATAAGGGAAGTTTGAACATTAATACTTGGTATTTGGTAAACATTTTGAAGACCATGTTTGGAAGCAAATGTAGGGAACCAAAGAAAGAAAGGAATATTTGTACGAAGACGTTCCATATCGGAAATCCATTCCTTTTTAATGGATTCCATAAGAGAACGATCCATTTGCTCAAACCACGTCGCAAAGAGGTATTTAGAACTGAGTAATAATCAGCTTTGATCATATCCCAGTCGATTTGGAAGTTTTTGAAAGAAATACCATTAATTGAAGCTCCAATTCCAGATGTAGTCGGAGATGGAGGATCAATAATGGGCTCAGGTATAGGATTACAAAACCTATAACGAGTCGAATTGTCGAAATGTTCAGAAGAGGAAGCAACATCGGAAAATGATCGTCTATAGTTGGATGGATAAGAATGGTCAGGAGTTTCTTTGATATAGAAAGAACGAAATTTAAGAAGAACTCTGCCATCAGATTCTTCTACAATTTCGTCAATAACTCTGATGAAGTCAGTTCAACAGCTTCAAACAATGACAAAAATAATGACATGTACCAGGATTCACAAGATCCATGTGAATTATGAATGATTAAAACAAAGGCTGGCAAAGGTCACATGACCTTTGGCAAAATGTAAAAGCCAAATAACAAAAAAGAATTTCTTATTGAGTTAATAGGACAAATCCCTGACCTAGATATCAAAAAAGATTATCTTCAGCGCCTCAAAGATTTAATCCTTGAAGAAGAAGATAAACCAAAATTCGACTTTGGACCTTCTTCATCCTTCAATCAAATCTTTGAGAATTATCCTATTCCAAATCCTTTCCAACCCGTCACTACAAAACAATTACAAACTGAGCTTAACGAACTCAAAAGTCAAGTTCGTATCCTCAAATCAGATGTCATCCTCCTCAGAACAAAAGATTAATGAGTTGTTTTCAGAAGATCCAGAACTCAAACAAAAACTTCTGGCACTCCTCATTAAGGAACCCTCAGGGTCTGAAAGTGAAGACAACTATTATGCTGGATCCAGTGATGATTCAGAGTATGAGTCTTCACCAATTAAGACTCTTAATGTCATTTCCTCCAAATCCAACTAAAGACGATCAGATCTACAATTTCGTCAATATCTCTTCTTTCAATTTGTGAGGAAGGTTGAGGCTCGTGGAGCTCAAGCTCATCTGGGAGAGTTATTTCATCCCATTTGAGTAATTTTGGAGTGAAGACGGTGGGTTTCTCGTCTTCAATTTGCAGTAAAATTGTTTCTTGGGAATTGGAAGGAAGAGGGTTTAAAAACCTTGTATTTAAATTTGTACTCATAAGTCGAAAATAAATACAATACATAACAACGAAATTTTTGAAGTCTAAAAATTCATTGCCTTGTATATGAACATCAAGCTTGAGGGCTTCTGTTGTCATAGGACAGGTTAAATCAACCATAAAATCAGGATAGCAATTAAAAAATATAGGACCTTTGCAAATGTTAGTTTGGATAACTGCAAGTAAAGAAGATTTGTATTTACGTAATCTTTTGTCACGTAAAGCCATGTAAATGGGAGCATTAATACCTTTTCTTACCAAAGGTTTAATGGCTAATGTACTAAACCAATATGTATAAATCGATATTTTGCTTGTAAATGTAAATTGATAGCATTTTGTTTAAGCATGTCAATAGTTTGTAAACCATTTTGTAAACTAATGACTTCTTCATGCGTTTTGCAAGAATATGCTTTAATGAAATCAAATGTGCCAATTTTGTAAATGTGATTCATATCGATTGCAAATCTGCAAAAGAAATTTTACAAAAGGATGTCAAAATTCTGGTTTCTAAACAAATTTTTGCCTAATGGCAAGCTATCCTTTCAGCATTTGATTTTGATATGGAATTTATCAAAGGAAACACTACTTCTTTACCTGATTTCCTTACAAGAGAATTCTTGCAAGGAAAGATTATCACCCAAATCTCTCTTGCGGAATTCAAAATGAGTGGAAACAAACCAAGAGGCAAAGACAAAGGCAAAAGCATTCGAAGAGCAGAAGATTATCAAATTACTGTCCCTACAAAATTACCTCTTCAAAACCAATTCCAAACCCTAGCCAGTTATCCACCCTTACCATACAAAACCGTGATCTCTCGACCACCTACCAAGCCAACCAGTGACAATTCCTACACCGTTCGATATACAGAACATTTGTGTCTAACTACTCACAAAACCATACCAACCACTGACATTTTAAAACCTTTGGTCGAAAAGATCTTCGGCAGTCTTCATTTCGCCACTGACCATACACAAAAAACCCAACAGTTTTATGAGCTAATCTTAGTAGATACTCATTCTGCTGATATTAGCCATACCCATGACAAAACCAACCCAAACCACATACTGTTTTCCAAATGTATTATTCGGCAAGTTCTCAGTGCCCAGCAATGGAAGGATCCGTTCGAAGAACGACACTCTTCAGTACCATTTGCCCCACAGACCTACAATTACAATGACTATAGAACGGCTTGGTACCGAGCCTTTCTATATTTACCTGAAACCCATTCTTGGTTCTTTAATTTTCATGACAATTGTCCCTTACAATTTCCTATTTGGTTTTACTACTGGTGGACCTGGTTCGGATGTTCACTATCTGTATTACCATTAGAAGCCCAAGGCGGATGGGACTTTTGGGACAAAAATATGTCCTCCCTAGATGCGTATACAAAAGAACTACAATTCTTTCGGGTATTCAACATTGCCTGGATTTTTAGCTGGGAATACAGGCTTCAGAATTACTTGAAGAATACATTTCCTCTATCCCTGGTCCGGGTTTACAAAGTTAAATGGTGGCCTGAATTCAAAACACAATTATGTGGCAGTGAAAATGTGGAGCACTACTGTCGCACCAAATCTAAGAAGTTCACACTCCACAATCTTCATACATTTGAAGCAAAAACATACGTTGGAGCTTCTACTCCTCGAAAGAAAGAAAGTCCGTCATCATCAACAAAAACAAAGAACAAGGGTCTCTCCCAAAAAGAGAGAGAGGTTCTTGAATATCTCAAAGATGACCCTCAGATGAGACAAATATTTTTACAAAAAATTCTGGACAAGGCCAATAACTCTGATGAAGTCAGTTCAACAGCTTCAAACAATGACAAAAATAATGACATGTACTAGGATTCACAAGATCCATATGAATTATGAATGATTAAAACAAAGGCTGGCAAAGGTCACATGACCTTTGACAAAATGCAAAAGCCAAATAACACAAAAGAGCCTGCAAGGGTCATTTGGCCCTTGGCAAAAGTAAAGGCCATTCGTACTAACGAATCTTTTCTTTTGCAGCCTTCGACAAAATACACTGTTCATCTACAGTGACCCCACTAACAAAAAGCAAACAGTATAATGATAAGGTTGATGACTCACCTTTCATTACGTGTCCAAGACAAAAGGAATCTGCTTTACAAAAAGAAGACTCACCTTTTCAGTACATGCTGGCCGACAAAGAGCATCTACTTTTGATGTCCAAACAAAAACACAATTATGAAGGGCTCTCTTCTATCTCTATATAAGGAGTGCTCGTCAAGTGAAGAAGGCAGATTGAGATTGAGATTGGAAAAAAAAGAAGCATCTTCAAGCTCTCTAAAACTTCCTCTCAGCTTTCTTCAACAAAATTTTCTTTCTTAAGTTATCCTTTGTACTTCAACATTTCCAACAATTTCCGTACCAAAGGTTTCCGATCAAAGAAACTCACCTATAGACGATCACTATCTCTGATACCAACTGGAAATAGGATCGTTAACAGGGAAACTGAAATGTGTCGTTCTTCGAACGGATCCTTCCACTGCTGGGCACTGAGAACTTGCCGAATAATACATTTGGAAAACAGTATGTGGTTTGGGTTGGTTTTGTCATGGGTATGGCTAATATCAGCAGAATGAGTATCTACTAAGATTAGCTCATAAAACTATTGGGTTTTTTGTGTATGGTCAGTGGCGAAATGAAGACTGCCGAAGATCTTTTTGACCAAAGGTTTTAAAATGTCAGTGGTTGGTATGGTTTTGTAAGTAGTTAGGCACAAATGTTCTGTGTACCGAACGGTGTAGGAATTGTCATTGGTTGACTTGGTAGTTGGTCGGGAGACCACGGTTTTGTATGGTAAGGGTGGATAATTGGCTAGGGTTTGGAATTGGTTTTGAAGAGGTAATTTTGTAGGGACAGTAATTTGATAATCTTCTGCTCTTCGAATGCTTTTGCCTTTGTCTTTGCCTCTTGGTTTGTTTCCACTCATTTTGAATTCGGCAAGAGAGATTTGGGTGATAATCTTTCCTTGCAAGAATTCTCTTGTAAGGAAATCAGGTAAAGAAGTAGTGTTTCCTTTGGTAAATTCCATATCAAAATCAAATGCTGAAAGGATAGCCTGTCATCTGGCAAAAATTTGTTTTGAAACCAGGTTTTTGACATCTTTTTGTAAAATTTCTGTGGCAGATTTGCAATCAATACGAATAAGAAATTTTTTGAAATATAAATGATCTTGAAATTTTGTAACACAGAGAACAATGGATAAAACTTCCTTTGTAGAGTAATTCTTTTGTGCACCAATCCATAAACTGGAATGATATCTAACTAATTGTTCTTGGGTATGTGATGGTAATTTTTGTTTCAAAATGTCACCATATCCTATGTCAGATGCATCAGTTTCTTCAATTATGTATATAGAGGGATTGGGAATATGCAGACATGGTAGGGCCTTAATGCGTTTGTTTTGAAAGAAGGAATTTTGTTTTGATTGGATAAAATTGATTTGTCTAAAAATTGAAGAGGATTGTAATTCCATAACCTTCTTTTGGTGAGTGGAGGTTAGGAATTGAAGGTAACAGGGTTTCCCATAACCTTTGTATGAATACCACTTTCAGAAACAGTAAGGGGGTAAATTTGTGTTAAAAAAGGAGTACCTAAAATCAAATCATTTGTAATATTACTAATAATAAGAAATACATTTTTGAAACAGTAATTGTTATTACGAATATATCCTTTTTCTAATTTGTAACGAATATGTAAAGAATCACCACTAGCACTGACAAGCTGTTCATTTGAACGCTCACAGTACTTAGTAGGAACAACTCCTTCTCTAAGGCAATTTTGATATGCTCCACTGTCAATTAGAGCGATGATATTCATAGAGAAGTCATCAACTACTAAATTGACTATAGAGTACCATTTTTGAAAGGTAACACGGATTATTGTTTGTAAAAATTGAGTTTGAGGAATATCAACTTCTGATATTTCTGAGGAATGTAAATCAGGTGGAGGAAAATGAGGATTTGCTTTTAGAGATTCCAGCATTGATATTTTTGCATCGATCTCTAAATCTTTTGTTTTGAGGAAAAGGATATCTGATTTGAGGATACGAACTTGACTTTTGAGTTCGTTAAGCTCAGTTTGTAATTGTTTTGCAGTGACGGGTTGGAAAGGATTTGGAATAGGATAATTCTCAAAGATTTGATTGAAGGACGAAGAAGGTCCAAAATCGAATTTTGGTTTATCTTCTTCTTCAAGGATTAAATCTTTGAGGCGCTGAACATAATCTTTTTTGACATCTAGGTCAAGGATTTGTCCAATTAACTCAATAAGGAATTCTTTTTTGGATTTGGAGGAAATGACATTAAGAGTCTTAATTGGTGAAGACTCATATTCTGAATCATCACTGGATCCAGCATAATAGTTGTCTTCACTTCAGACCCTGAGGGTTCCTTAATGAGGAGTGCCAGAAGTTTTTGTTTGAGTTCTGGATCTTCTGAAAACAACTCATTAATCTTTTGTTCTGTTTTGTATTGAGGAGCCTTGTGGCCTACTTTGCCACATTTGTAACAGACAATGGGCTTCTGGTCCTTAGCAGACCTTTTCTTTTTTGAAACTGGTTTGGTTTCTTTTTTGACAAAAGGTTTGGATTGAGCAAAGGGCTGTCTTGGTTTGGGCTTTTGTTTCTTCTGGGCCTTTTTACGGGCCGTAGAAGGAGCCATAATCTTCGTAATTCCAAAAGCTTCACAGAACGTACCCATCTCCTTTCTAGATTGGGTTCGCTCATTCCCATATTTGGATTGAAGTTTAATCTCATTACAAAGACTTAAAGCTTCAGTTTTGACGATACCAAATAATTGACCAAATGTTAATAATCCAAACGGGATATCATTTGTGCCAAAATTCTGTCTAAGTTTATTGAGGATTCTTTCACCAAATAAATTTGGTAATTCTGCAATAAATCTTTCTTTCCAGAAATTTTGGGTATTGTCTTCCCGTTTAAGAACATTTGTAAGAAAGACATCTTATACCATCTATAATCTGTTAAGGAAGGACATCTTAAATTAATGAGAATTGTTTTAGCAACGGCTTGCTCTTCTTTTGGGTTACCAAGGAAATGAAAAGTAATTGTATGCGTTGCACACAATCATTTTGTTCTTCTTCAAGTCCTGTGGTAGGGTTCCTTACTATCTTTTTGTACGTTAGGATGGCTTGTCTTTGTTCTGTGGTAAAGGTATTATCCCACCAAGACTTAAGTTGACCTGTAAAACCTATTACTAGGGCAACTGCTATGTTGGTATCACTATGTCCCTGTGTTTTGTAAGCATTATGTGCCATCCACATTTCTTGAACTGTGGAAAGGATTTCATGTTCCGCCTTTCCATCAATATTCCATTGATGAATGGATCTGCCATCAAAACTAGATGAGGTAAAGGATCCACGTTCTTCATATTGAATATCAGGTGGAGTTGGCCTAGGATAGAAATTCTTTCCTGGACCTCGAGACCAATTGTGAAGTTTGTTAACTGCGGTTGGTTCATCAAGGATATTGTCAATGGTTTGTAGAGTATCATGACCTTCTTGTGTCTGAATGTCATGACTCTTTTCTGAGTCATCACTAGACTCATCACTAGTGGAAGACTCATCTTGGATCTTTTGACAAGTTTTGTCTATGCAAGATGTTGAGGGTTTGGAAGAAGCTAACTCAAGAGTCTTGAGTTGGTCAGAAATGAGTTTGAGGTAATGATTATTTGAGGATTCTGTTTGTTTATGAAAGGCTTCTAATCTGGGTTTTGGAATAGTATCTGTTTTGAAGAAAGGTGGAGAACCTTCTTTAGGGTCTTGCTTGGTATGGATCATTTGGTTACACTTGTTTTCAGCAATTTGGGCTGAAACTTGGTTAAGCTGTTCAGCAATTGTTTGAAGGATAGTGTTTGTATAATTGGCTTGTTGATGAACCTTTTTTAGGTCATCAAGTTTGACTACCTCACTCCCCTCCCAGCCTTTGCGAAAAGGTGTCGCCAGAATGGTATCACCTTTGTGCAGAAGCTTAAGATCATCTGCAGGGGGATGGACAGAGGAGACACTAGAACCATTTTGAAAATGCCAAACTTTCATAAGGGAAGTTTGAACATTAATACTCGGTATTTGGTAAACATTTTGAAGACCATGTTTGGAAGCAAATGCAGGGAACCAAAGAAAGAAAGGAATATTTGTACGAAGACGTTCCATATCGGAAATCCATTCCTTTTTAATGGATTCCATAAGAGAACGATCCATTTGTTCAAACCACGTTCGCAAAGAGGTATTTGGAACTGAGTAATAATCAGCTTTGATCATATCCCAGTCGATTTGGAAGTTTTTGAAAGAAATACCATTAATTGAAGCTCCAATTCCAGATGTAGTCGGAGATGGAGGATCAATAATGGGCTCAGGTATAGGATTACGAAACCTATAACGAGTCGAATTGTCGAAATGTTCAGAAGAGGAAGCAACATCGGAAAATGATCGTCTATAGTTGGATGGATAAGAATGGTCAGGAGTTTCTTTGATAGAGAAAGAACGAAATTTAAGAAGAACTCTGCCATCAGATTCTTCTACAATTTCGTCAATATCTCTTCTTTCAATTTGTGAGGAAGGTTGAGGCTCGTGGAGCTCAAGTTAAATAAACAGGGAAACTGAAATGTAACTTGCAATGTCAAAATTTTATTGAAATGTACAAAGTAACAGTTCAACTTAAGTAGAAATGTAATATAAAGAACTTACACAAATTGTTGAACTTGGAAATGTTGGAAATGTTGAAGTACAAAGGATAACTTAAGAAAGAAAACTTTGTTGAAGAAAGCTGAAAGGAAGTTTTATAGAGCTTGAAGATGCTTCTTTTTTTTTTTTTCAATCTCAATCTCAATCTGCCTTCTTCACTTGACGAGCACTCCTTATATAGAGATAGAAGAGAGCCCTTCATAATTGTATTTTTGTTTGGACATCAAAAGTAGATGCTCTTTGTCGGCCAGCATGTACTGAAAAGGTGAGTCTTCTTTTTGTAAAGCAGATTTCTTTTGTCTTGGACACGTAATGAAAGGTGAGTCATCATCCTTATCATTACACTGTTTGCTTTTTGTTAGTGGGGTCACTGTAGACGAACAGTGTATTTTGTCGAAAGCTGCAAAAGAAAAGATTCGTTAGTACGAATGGCCTTTACTTTTGCCAAGGGCCAAATGACCCTTGCAGGCTCTTTTGTGTTATTTGGCTTTTCCATTTTGCCAAAGGTCATGTGACCTTTGCCAGCCTTTGTTTTAATCATTCATAATTCATATGGATCTTGTGAATCCTGGTACATGTCATTATTTTTGTCATTGTTTGAAGCTGTTGAACTGACTTCATCAGAGTTGTTGGCCTTGTCCAGAATTTTTTGTAAAAATATTTGTTTCATCTGAGGGTCATCTTTGAGATATTCAAGAACCTCTTTCTCTTTTTGGGAGAGACCCTTGTTCTTTGTTTTTGTTGATGATGACGGACTTTCTTTCTTTCGAGGAGTAGAAGGTCCAACGTATGTTTTTGCTTCAAATGTATGAAGATTGTGGAGTGTGAACTTCTTAGATTTGGTGCGACAGTAGTGCTCCACATTTTCACTGCCACATAATTGTGTTTTGAATTCAGGCCACCATTTAACTTTGTAAACCCGGACCAGGGATAGAGGAAATCCGTTCTTCAAGTAATTCTGAAGTCTGTATTCCCAGCTAAAAATCCAGGCAATGTTGAATACCCGAAAGAATTGTAGTTCTTTTGTATACGCATCCAGGGAGGACATATTTTTGTCCCAAAAGTCCCATCCGCCTTGGGCTTCTAATGGTAATACAGATAGTGAACATCCGAACCGGGTCCACCAGTAGTAAAACCAAATAGGAAATTGTAAGGGACAATTGTCATGAAAATTAAAGAACCAAGAATGGGTTTCAGGTAAATATAGAAAGGCTCGGTACCAAGCCGTTCTATAGTCATTGTAATTGTAGGTCTGTGGGGCAAATGGTACTGAAGAGTGTCGTTCTTCGAACGGATCCTTCCATTGCTGGGCACTGAGAACTTGCCGAATAATACATTTGGAAAACAGTATGTGGTTTGGGTTGGTTTTGTCATGGGTATGGGTAATATCAGCAGAATGAGTATCTACTAAGATTAGCTCATAAAACTGTTGGGTTTTTTGTGTATGGTCAGTGGCGAAATGAAGACTGCCGAAGATCTTTTTGACCAAAGGTTTTAAA
This sequence comes from Carnegiea gigantea, assembly GCA_029747015.1. Classification (NCBI taxonomy): domain Eukaryota; kingdom Viridiplantae; phylum Streptophyta; class Magnoliopsida; order Caryophyllales; family Cactaceae; genus Carnegiea; species Carnegiea gigantea. The sequence goes on along the minus strand of JAKOGI010000390.1, from coordinate 604,380 downwards.
ATGTCAGTGGTTGGTATGGTTTTGTGAGTAGTTAGGCACAAATGTTCTGTATACCGAACGGTGTAGGAATTGTCATTGGTTGACTTGGTAGTTGGTCGGGAGACCACGGTTTTGTATGGTAAGGGTGGATAATTGGCTAAGGTTTGGAATTGGTTTTGAAGAGGTAATTTTGTAGGGACAGTAATTTGATAATCTTCTGCTCTTCGAATGCTTTTGCCTTTGTCTTTGCCTCTTGGTTTGTTTCCACTCATTTTGAATTCTGCAAGAGAGATTGGTGTGTTAATCTTTTCTTGCAAGAATTCTCTTGTAAGGAAATCATATAAAGCATTTGTTTCTCCTTTGATGAATTCAATATCAAAATCAAATGCGGAAAGGATTGCTTGCCATTGGGCAAAAATTTGTTTGGAAACCAGAATTTTGACATCCTTTTGTAAAATTTCTTTTGCAGATTTGCAATCGATTTGAATCAGGAAAATTTTGAAATATAAATGATCTTGAAATTTTGTAACACAGAGAACAATGGATAAAACTTCCTTTGTAGAGTAATTCTTTTGTGCACCAATCCATAAACTGGAATGATATCTAACTAATTGTTCTTGGGTATGTGATGGTAATTTTTGTTTCAAAATGTCACCATATCCTATGTCAGATGCATTAGTTTCTTCAATCATGTATACAGAGGGATTGGGAATATGCAGACATGACAGGGCCTTAATGCGTTTGTTTTGAAAGAAGGAATTTTGTTTTGATTGGATAAAATTGATTTGTCTAAAAATTGAAGAGGATTGTAATTCTATAACCTTCTTCTGGTGAGTGGAGGTTAGGAATTGAAAGGTAACAGGGTTTCCCATAACCTTTGTATGAATACCACTTTCTGAAACAGTAAGGGGGTAAATTTGTGTTAAAAAAGGAGTACCTAAAATCAAATCATTTGTAATATTACTAATAATAAGAAATACATTTTTGAAACAGTAATTGTTATTACGAATATATCCTTTTTCTAATTTGTAACGAATATGTAAAGGATCACCACTAGCACTGACAAGCTATTCATTTGAACGCTCACAGTACTTAGTAGGAACAACTCCTTCTCTAAGGCAATTTTGATATGCTCCACTGTCAATTAGAGCGATGACATTCATAGAGAAGTCATCAACAACTAAATTGACTATAGAATACCATTTTTGAAAGGTAATACGGGATATTGTTTGTAAGAATTGAGTTTGAGGGATATCAACTTCTGATATTTCTGAGGAATGTAAGTCAGGTGGAGGAAGAGGAGGATTTGCTTTGAGAGATTCTAGCATTGATATTTTTGCATCAATCTCTAAATCTTTTGTTTTGAGGAAAAGGATATCTGATTTGAGGATACGAACTTGACTTTTGAGTTCGTTAAGCTCAGTTTGTAATTGTTTTGTAGTGACGGGTTGGAAAGGATTTGAAATAGGATAATTCTCAAAGATTTGATTGAAGGACGAAGAAGGTCCAAAATCGAATTTTGGTTTATCTTCTTCTTCAAGGATTAAATCTTTGAGGCGCTGAAGATAATCTTTTTTGACATCTAGGTCATGGATTTGTCCTATTAACTCAATAAGGAATTCTTTTTTGGATTTGGAGGAAATGACATTAAGAGTCTTAATTGGTGAAGACTCATACTCTGAATCATCACTGGATCCAGCATAATAGTTGTCTTCACTTTCAGACCCTGAGGGTTCCTTAATGAGGAGTGCCAGAAGTTTTTGTTTGAGTTCTGGATCTTCTGAAAACAAATCATTAATCTTTTGTTCTGTTTTGCATTGAGGAGCCTTGTGGCCTACTTTACCACATTTGTAACAGACAATGGGCTTTTGGTCCTTAGCAGACCTTTTCTTCTTTGAAACTGGTTTGGTTTCTTTTTTGACAAAAGGTTTGGATTGAGCAAAGGGCTGTCTTGGTTTGGGCTTTTGTTTCTTATGGGCCTTTTTACGGGCCGTAGAAGGAGCCATAATCTTTGTAATTCCAAAAGCTTCACAGAACGTACCCCTCTCCTTTCTAGATTGGGTTCGCTCATTCCCATATTTGGATTGAAGCTTAATCTCATTACAAAGACTTAAAGCTTCTGTTTTGACAATACCAAATAATTGACCAAATGTTAATAATCCAAACGGGATATCATTTGTGCCAAAATTCTGTCTAAGTTTATTGAGGATTCTTTCACCAAATAAATTTGATAATCCTGCAATAAATCTTTCTTTCCAGAAATCTTGGGTATTGTCTTCCCGTTTAAGAACATTTGTAAGAAAGACATCCTTATACCATCTATAATCTGTTAAGGAAGGACATCTTAAATTAATGAGAATTGTTTTAGCAACGGCTTGCTCTTCTTTTGGGTTACCAAGGAAATAAAGAGTAATTGTATGCAAAAGAGTTTGCACACAATCATCTTGTTCTTCTTCAAGTCCTGTGGTAGGGTTCCTTACTATCTTTTTGTGCGTTAGGATGGCTTGTCTTTGTTCTGTGGTAAAGGTATTATCCCACCAAGACTTAAGTTGACCTGTAAAATCTATTACTAGGGCAACTGCTATGTTGGTATCACTATGTCCCTGTGTTTTGTAAGCATTATGTGCCATCCACATTTCTTGAACTATGGAAAGGATTTCATGTTCCGCCTTTCCATCGATATTCCATTGATGAATGGATCTGCCATCAAAACTAGATGAGGCAAAGGATCCACATTCTTCATATTGAATATCAGGTGGAGTTGGCCTAGGATAGAAATTCTTTTCTGGACCTCGAGACCAATTGTGAAGTTTGTTAACTGCGGTTGGTTCATCAAGGATATTGTCAATGGTTTGTAGAGTATCATGACCTTCTTGTGTCTGAATGTCATGACTCTTTTCTGAGTCATCACTAGACTCATCACTAGTGGAAGACTCATCTTGGATCTTTTGACAAGTTTTGTCTATGCAAGATGTTGAGGGTTTGGAAGAAGCTAACTCAAGGGTCTTGAGTTGGTCAGAGATGAGTTTAAGATAATGATTATTTGAGGATTCTGTTTGTTTATGAAAGGCTTCTAATCTGGGTTTTGGAATAGTATCTGTTTTGAAGAAAGGTGGAGAACCTTCATCTTTAGATTCTTGCTTGGTATGGATCATTTGGTTACGTTTGTTTTCAGCAATTTGGGCTGAAACTTGGTTAAGCTGTTCAGCAATTGATTGAAGGATGGTGTTTGTATAATTGGCTTGTTGATGAACCTTTTTTAGGTCATCAAGTTTGACTACCTCACTCCCCTCCCGGCCTTTGCGAAAAGGTGTCGCCAGAATGGTGTCCCCTTTGTGCAGAAGCTTAAGATCATCTGCAGGGGGATGGACAGAGGAGACACTAGAACCATTTTGAAAATGCCAAACTTTCAGAAGGGAAGTTTGAACATTAATACTGGGTATGTGGTAAACATTTTGAAGACCATGTTTGGAAGCAAATGTAGGGAACCACAGAAAGAATGGAATATTTGTGCGAAGACGTTCCATGTCTGAAATCCATTCCTTTTTAATGGATTCCATGAGGGAACGATCCATTTGTTCGAACCAAGTTCGCAAAGAGGTATTTGGAACTGAGTAATAATCAGCTTTGATCATATCCCAGTCGATTTGGAAATTTTTGAAAGAAATACCATTAATTGAAGCTCCAATTCCAGATGTAGTCAGGGATGGAGGATCAATAATGGGCTCAGGTATAGGATTACGAAACCTATAACGAGTCGAATTGTCGAAATGTTCAGAAGAGAAAGCAACATCGGAAAATGATCGTCTATAGTTGGATGGATAAGAATGGTCAGGAGTTTCTTTGATAGAGAAAGAACGAAATTTAAGAAGAACTCTGCCATCAGATTCTTCTACAATTTCGTCAATATCTCTTCTTTCAATTTGTGAGGAAGGTTGAGGCTCGTGGAGCTCAAGCTCATCTGAGAGAGTTATTTCATCCCATTTGAGTAATTTTGGAGTGAAGACAGTGGGTTTCTCGTCTTCAATTTGCAGTAAAATTGTTTCTTGGGAATTGGAAGGAAGAGGGTTTAAAAACCTTGTATTTAAATTTGTACTCATAAGTCGAAAATAAATACGATACATAACAACGAAATTTTTGAAGTCTAAAAATTCATTGCCTTGTATATGAACATCAAGCTTGAGGGCTTCTGTTGTCATAGGACAGGTTAAATCAACCATAAAATCAGGATAACAATTGAAAAATATAGGACCTTTGCAAATGTTGGTTTGGATAACTGCAAGTAAAGAAGATTTGTATTTACGTAATCTTTTGTCACGTAAAGCCATGTAAATGGGAGCATTAATACCTTTCCGTACCAAAGGTTTAATGGCTACTTGTACTAAACCAATATGCATAAAT
>JAKOGI010000390.1:592500-595000 GCA_029747015.1 Carnegiea gigantea | reverse complement strand
TGAAATACAAATCATCCTGGAATTTTGTAACACAGAGAACAATGGATAAAATTTCCTTTTTGATGGTAGAGTAATTCTTTTGTGTACCAATCTATAAACCTGAATGATATCTAACTAATTGTTCTTGGTCATGCGAGGGTAGTCTTTGTTTTAAAATGCCACCATAACCTATGTCAGATGCATCAGTTTCTACAATCATGTATGCAGAGGGATTGGGAATATGCAGACATGGTAGGGCCCTAATGCGTTCCTTAATTTGTTTAACAATGGCAGTGTGCTCTCGTGACCAAGGGGGAGGCTTCTTCCTAAGCCTTCCATAAAGGGGAGCACATAAATGTTTTAAATGTGGAAAGAAATCTGATACGTAATTAAGACATCCTAAGAAACGCTGTAATTGAGTTGTATCCTTGATTTCATCTGGGAATTTGTCAGCAAAGGCTAAGGATCTTTGAATAGGCTTAATGGTACCTTGATAAATATTATGCCCTAAAAATCGAATTTCTGTTTGGAATAAACTCATTTTGGATGCAGAGAGTGCTAAACCATTTTTTTCAATGATGCAAAGAAAATGTTGCAGATGTTTAAAATGTTGATCAATGGATTGTGAAAATACCGAAACATCGTCAATATAAACGATGATGTAATCTGTATATGGTGTAAAAATGTCATTCATTATATTTTGAAATTCAGAGGGGGCATTTTTGAGACCAAATGGCATGACATTCCATTCGTAATGCCCAAATGGAACTGTAAAAGCAGTTTTGTATTTATCTGTCTCTTTAATTTGGATTTGCCAGAAGCCCGACTTCATGTCAAACTTAGAAAATAATTTTGCAGTATGAAGTCTATTTAGCAAATCTCTTTTGTTAGGAATGGGATAGCGAATCCACCGTAAAACCTTGTTTAAAGGTTTGTAATTAATAACTAGGCGAGGAACTCCTCGTTCCTTTTCAGCGGCCTTGTTGACATAAAAGGCTGCACAACTCCATGGAGATTTGGAAGGTCGAATTAATTTTTTGTCGAGTAAAGTCTGAATTTCTTTTTTACAATGTGCAAGAAGTTCACAATTCATTTGAGTGGTACGAGCCTTGGTAGGAATATTTCTCTCATCGAATCCAGGCTCATAAGGTAAAGAGATAACATGTTGCTGCCTTTCCCAGAAAGCATTGGGAAGATCCGCACATACCCTTTCTTTGAAAATCTTTTCTAAATCAGAAATCTTTAATTGTAAAGAAGGGTTGAGTAATTGCTCTTCTATTTTTTTGTAGGAAATTTCTTCCTGAAGGTAAGAAATTTGATTCTGCTTTGACTGAAGACAATTGATTTGCTTAAAAATTGAGGAAGATTGTAATTCCATAACCTTCTTTTGGCGAGTGGAGGTTAGGAAGTGAAATGTAATAGGATTTCCTAAAACCTTTGTATGAATACCACTTTCTAAAACAGTAAAGGGGTAGATTTGTGTCAGAAAAGGAGTACCTAAAATTAAATCATTTGTAATATTACTAATAATAAGAAATACATTTTTGAAACAGTAATTGTTATTACGAATATATCCTTTTTCTAATTTGTAACGAATATGTAAAGGATCACCACTAGCACTGACAAGCTGTTCATTTGAACGCTCACAGTACTTAGTAGGAACAACTCCTTCTCTAAAGCAATTTTGATATGCTCCACTGTCAATTAGAGCGATGACATTCATAGAGAAGTCATCAACAACTAAATTGACTATAGAGTACCATTTTTGAAAGGTAATACGGGATATTGTTTGTAAGAATTGAGTTTGAGGGATATCAACTTCTGATATTTCTGAGGAATGTAAGTCAGGTGGAGGAAGAGGAGGATTTGCTTTGAGAGATTCTAGCATTGATATTTTTGCATCAATCTCTAAATCTTTTGTTTTGAGGAAAAGGATATCTGATTTGAGGATACGAACTTGACTTTTGAGTTCGTTAAGCTCAGTTTGTAATTGTTTTGTAGTGACGGGTTGGAAAGAATTTGGAATAGGATAATTCTCAAAGATTTGATTGAAGGACGAAGAAGGTCCAAAATCGAATTTTGGTTTATCTTCTTCTTCAAGGATTAAATCTTTAAGGCGCTGAAGATAATCTTTTTTGACATCTAGGTCAGGGATTTGTCCTATTAACTCAATAAGGAATTCTTTTTTGGATTTTGAGGAAATGACATTAAGAGTCTTAATTGGTGAAGACTCATACTCTGAATCATCACTGGATCCATAATAGTTGTCTTCACTTTCAGACCCTGAGGGTTCCTTAATGAGGAGTGCCAGAAGTTTTTGTTTGAGTTCTGGATCTTCTGAAAACAACTCATTAATCTTTTGTTCTGTTTTGCATTGAGGAGCCTTGTGGCCTACTTTGCCACATTTGTAACAGACAATGGGCTTTTGGTCCTTAGCAGACCTTTTCTTTTTTGAAACTGGTTTGGTTTCTTTTTTGACAAAAGGTTTGGATTGAGCAAAGGGCTGTCTTGGTTTGGGCTT
>JAKOGI010000390.1:500000-587500 GCA_029747015.1 Carnegiea gigantea | reverse complement strand
TTGCTCAATCCGATCCATAATTGGTCGAGTTAAATTTTGTAATTTAGTAATTCATCGAAGAGGTCTTGGAATTTAGTAATTCATCGAGGTTGATTTATAGTCATTAGTTAATAATTCATCAAATTAGCATAAAGTAATTTAGTAGCCTAAATTCATAATTCACCCCTAAGGGCGATACCTATAATTGCTACGGCAATAAACTGTACGCTTATGGAAACCACAACAAGTTGTAAAAAGTATCATCAAAATAATAAATATATATGTTGTCCTCATCTCTTCCTTTTTCCAGCCATGTCTTCTTCCTTTTCTCCTCTCTATCCTCTTTTCCTTCTCACCCCATAGCGATCTCTATAGATCTGAGTTTTCTTCAACCAAGAAACAAAATTCAAGGCTTAATTGAAGAGATAAATTAAATGAGAATTCCAACAAAGCAAAGGAAAAGAAGGACCGAGCGACTTGTCCTTCGCAGCCAAGACCCAAGCCCCTCATGAGGCAAGTCTACTGCAGAACAGCCGAGCTATGCTTAGCTCGTTCGCAAGCCAAAATTGGCTTGGGAGCCATCCGCTACGCCTGCCTCTAAGAGGATAGTAATCTAGCCAGCGAGTAGCTACAATCATTGTCAGAGAAGAAGACATGACAACGGGATCAGGCAGTTTGGTCATCGAGATGGGGTTAGAGTTGAAAGCAGAAGAGGTTTAGAGGAACAATCTAGAGACTCTATCTCTCTCTTACGCTTTGTCTCTCACTGGAAGTGTCTGATTGTAAAGCTATTGTATGGTTTTAATATGCAACTGCATTATAGTGTCTCCTGTAATTTTCATTTGCACTAAAAAATAAAAAAAAGTTACTTAAGTTCGTGTTTGATCTCACTTAACATTCAGAAAGTTCTAATATAATTTTCATGTCAATCCAAAATAGCCATACTCAAATTTCTTTCTAATAGTTTTCTATATCTTCAAGACAAGTTTTTGTAAACCAAGCCTGTGTAGATCTAGAATCACATTGACTGCAAGTTCGTCAAATTGAATTTAACTAGACTTGTGAGTAATTTAATCTTATCCCATATCAAAATAAATTGCGTGCAAAGTTTATATCTAGTAGAGATAGGCTATACGTGATGAATAAGTTCATTTGACAAGGATTTTGCACAAATTATTCATGTAAACGTTCACCTTAGTAATCTCCTTCAGCCCTATGCAAGAATGAGACACACAAAGCTCCTTCTATCTCTACCTTTGTACAATGTACATCCCATCTCTCTAGGTGGCACGGGCATATCTACTTAGTAGCTAAGGGTGTCCATGGACAACCTTGGCCCAAAAAAAAGTTTTAAAATAAGATGCTAAGTCCGGGCCTGATTTTATACATATAGACACCCATAAAAAATAACACAAGTCCATACACACCTAAGCCCAACAAGTATAAGTGAAAAATATATTCTCTTTCGTTGTCCTGTAGAGCTGAGCTAGAAGATATTAAAAGTTGTTTTTTTTTTAAAAGAAAGAAATTTTAATTATGTCTCTCTATCTCTCATTCACTGGAGCTTACATTATTGAAAGACTTTAAACTCCTCTTTCACTGTCTGACTCACTCACTCACCTTTCTCCCCCTATCTTTAAAGAACTTTTTAGTTGGTGTCAACAATCTTCATTGTCTTATTTCCCAAACTTAGAAGCACCAAAGGAGTAGAAGAGGTATTTGAAGAGAGAGCGGATATGTAAGCTATTGGCTCAATTATAGTGAGTGGCCAAGGATTGGAGGTAAGGTTAGCCTTGGGCAAGGCCAGTAGGTCTGCTTGCAACTTCCAATGGACTCCTTGAAGATGGTGGTTGACTTTGCAGTACACTGCTCATTTGATTGTGTTTAAAATTGGTCCACTTTGGCCTTCTTTTATTATTGTTTTAGCAATCATGTGCTTTGTCAAGTCTAACTGTGAGTTTTATAGTGAGTTTCTGATTTCTCTAACATTGCAGCATTTCTTTGATTTTCGAGATTCAATATGTGCTTTTGTCTAGTTTAATCATGTGAATTGATTTTTTAATTTTTCTGAATTTTAATTGTACAATCTCTTTTTTTAATGTACGAGATCTGTTAATTAGGTATTTGATTGTGATATGCAAATTAGAATTAATAATATTTTTAGTTTTAGGGATAATATTTATGGTCTTTGTATTCAATTAAATGTATAATTAACTCCACTATGATGCTCTTTGAAATAATCGTAAAAACTAGACTCCACAACCAAATGTGTGATCCTTTTTAATTGTGTAACGCCCCATTCCCTAATTATCTAATTACCTTAATCTACGGTTTATTATCTATAATCGCAGCGGTAGTCTTTCGATCGGAGGCGTCACCACCGTTTCGAAAGGAACAAGGCTTCCAGGAACTATGCACTTTCCTTGATTGTTCTCACCTTCACGAACGCTACCAAGACTAGGGATAATAAAATACATTCACAAAACCATTTAGTTTGCAGTACAAGTTACAACCGAGGTAGAGGTGTCTCGGAATGCAACATTAAGCAGCTTGTCCAAAAGTTTATACAAGCAATATGCCTTTCTTTGAACCTTTAGGCCTCATGCCAGATTGAAAATCACCATAAGCAATTAGTTAGCTAACCGTTAGCAAAATACTAAGTCCCTGTTCTAATTCTTGTTACCCTCTGGCTTTTAGGAGGAGTGTTATTCACTAACCTCTTACCTAAAACAGAAAAGTATTTCAAAAGGTAAATGGATGCCCAGTACATATATCCATATGCCGTAAAATAAACTTGGGTGCCCGTATTTGAGTTCGAAAATAGGAGAGTGAGAATGTGAGTAAATCTATTTTGCATGTTATTATCTGGAAGTGAAACCCTTGTTAAAGTTTGAAGTGATCATTCAGATAGATGCACACCTCCCAGGCCAATCGGAAAGCCTAAGCTGCAATCGGGCGAGTAAACTGAAGGGCGTAAGCCCTTATGCTTGATAACTAATGGGCCCACTTAATTAGATGACAAAACGTTGTTTAAACTATTTCATTACATGAGTATTGCATGAACTTTATACAATTTGGGAAAACATGCGAGTTTTCGAAGAGCAGATGCAATAAACGTATCTGGGTTTTTACCTCTTGTCTTTTATGAAAAATGTTCGTTTACGACTTGAAACGTTAGAAGTGGCCTCACTTCTGTTCCAAGTATATAATTTTACGGTTAGCACGACTCTAGATGATTTCATTAAGTTTTCAAGCTTACAAGTAATTTGGAATTCCTTTGACACTTTTTTTAATTATTGATACATCCGCCATTATCTATTTAGCACCATTTGATCTTATTATCCCTTTTTGTTCTACTCTTTCTTTCAATATTATCGTTGTCCTCTTCATTCATGTCATTGATGTTATAATTGTACATAATATAATTCACCTCATGTTTTATTAATGTCACATTATTATCATTATCGTTGTTGTGATTATGGCTACTATGGTCATCTTATTATCATTTGTCGTCTTTTTCATAGCTATTATTGTTACTAATATGATGATGATGATGATGATGACTATTATTATTATTGTTACTACTACTACTACTACTACTACTACTACTACTACTATTACTAGTGTAGACTCGTGCTATGTGTGGTGCATGACAAAATAAACCTTTAGAACATATATGTTATTGAAAAAAAAATTACCATTGCATACATTATTGATATTATAACTTAGAAAAGATAGGACGATAAGTAGTTACTGAAAAAAATAAAAAGTTGTGAACTTCACACATAGAGATTGAGAATAATAATGTAGAAAACATATGATGCATGTAATATATATAAAGATAAAGATAATGGTAAATGATATGATGATGAGTTAAGGAGTGGAGCAGAACGACGATAACTCATCTTCCTTTTTTTGTACTTGTGCAAAAAAATAATTTTTTTCTAAGTAATCGTTTGATTGCGAACATTGACATGAACAAAGTTTATGTGCATGTATTGTGTGTTTGTTGGTGTGCATGGACTTTGTATTATTCAAGTCAAAAATTTTTCCTCCTAGTGTTGACCAACGCAATAAGAATGATGACCATATGGTTTATCTAGGTAATAAAAAATAGCGTGCAGTGAAAGACCACCATATGGTTGGAAAAAGAATAAATATAAAATTGTTAGCAATTAGTAATCAAACAACAAATGGTATAAATAGTTATGAAAGTATAGTACCAACACTATGTGGAGTGGGATACGGAATTTTACATGAGATTTCTTTGCTTAGCTTTTAGACTAAGTTGTGTACAATAATAAACTTTCTTCCAGATTGTAGAGGCCAACAGAATGAGATATGGAGTTGTGTAATTATTTATTTGAGATTAAAGTGATTAAACCTTGAATCTCTGTTGTGTGCATGATTCAGGCAAAAATTTATGGCAAACACGGAGAATACAGATGCACAGTTATTGATTATCAATCTTAAAATTATGTATTTGATAGATTGGAATACTAATTTATACTGCAAGATCCTACCTTATTTTACGACTATAGATATCCGAGGGAAGGAGGACTAATGAAGGAGGCTATTGCGTATCTTGGTAGGTGAGAAATGTAGAGAGCAAAAAAGTGCATCGTGGTAAGAGCGGTGAAATTTATAGATGCATTTATTGTGTCTTAGTAGGGGACATGGACATGGTGTAGGTACAATGAAATTGGAAGATTTTTTTATTTATTTGTAATATATGATAGATAGATATATATATATATTTTGATAATAAACTTTTCTGTAAAATATTAATATATCTTTATGAACTTTCTCCTCCCATGTAGCTAGCCCTAAGCAACTAAGAGTTCAAATCCTTGCTGAAGGGGGACTCCTTGATCCCTGACAACAATTTCACCCACTTACAGAAATCTACCTACAGGGCCTCAATCTTCATATTGCTTGGAATACATTAATAGGATTACTAATTTTATTAAGTAATAATTCTATTAAAAAAAGAAAACAGTATACCGAGTGATAAGATTATTCCAAAATTGAATGATAAACTAAGCGTAACCTATTAGAGATGGGAAACCCCTAAAGACTTGTACGAATTTTTTGTTCAACTCATATTGAGGTTCTTTCTTCTAAATTCAAATTTGATAAAAATAAAAAATGACAAATAAATTATTAGGGAAAAATAACAACAACAGCAACACCACCACCAGCTCCTAGTGCAGGTTCAGCTTTCACGGCGTTTGGGGAGACCCAGATGTAGGTAACCTTACCTCTATAAGCATTCATGCCCGTAGAGAGGCTGATTCTCAGTGATCCACAAAAGAATTATGTGAAAACATTTTATAGAGAAAAGATTTTGAGAAAACATTTTATTAAAAAAAAACTAAAGATAAGAAGTAGGGGATGAACTAAGAAACACTGATAAAGCAGGTGACAATAGCTATGTAAACTATAAATACAATATGGTAGAGTAAAGTACTATACCTTAACAAACAGAAGAAGGCAAGCAATATGTTTTCCCAAATATATGTATTATCTATATACAAATACGATTTATCGAAAAAAAATAATCCAAAAACAGCCCACAATCAAACCTACCTTACTGTAACTGAATGGCACCTAAGAGGTCATCTCTCTGTCGTCTCAGACCTTAATCCTATCCTGCCATAGTCTCCTATCTTGAGCTATGTCTTTTGACAACCTTACAACTTTCAAGTACTCTCTAATCACCTCATCGAAGCTCTTCTCGGGTCGTACCCTACCTCGTTTACCTTCAGGGATATTAATCCTTTCACACCTCCTCACTGAAGCATTCACACTCATTCTCTTCACATGACCAAACTATCTCAGTCTAATTTTGCTCATCTTATCCTCGATGGGAGCCACTTTAACTAGGCCCCTAACTACTTCATAAGTAATCTATCCACTCTCATATAACACTCATCCATCTAATCATTCTCATCTTTTCTACCATCAACCTTTGAACCTTAGTCTTTTTTATAAATCAGCACTCCGATCCATATAACACAGCAGGTCTGACTGCCATATGATAAACTTTACCTTTTAATTTTACAGGCATCCTCTTATCATACGGCACACCTGAAATATACTTCCATTTTTGCCAATCTATTTTTATGCGCTGGTTAATATCTTCTTCAATATCCCCTTTTTGTTGAATAATCGAACTTAGATATTTAAACTTCTGGACCTTCGGTATTGTCATTCTATCAATGTTGACTTCTCCCCTCCTCTTGTCTTCGACTGAAACAATAATGTAGGTATTCGACTTTCGATCTACTTACTTTAAAACTTGTGGACTGCAGTGTATATCTCCATCACTCTAACTTATCATTTATCCCCTCTCTAGTCTTATCAGGAAAAAATAATTGATGTCTAACTAAAAAATTGAAACAAATAAAGTCAAACAAAAATGAATTGAATCATGCAGGATTATTTGCTTTTTCCCTCCCCTCATATAATAGGCTTATCATCTATTATTCGTCATATATAACTAAAATAATGGGCATTTTCAAAAATAATAACAAGGCGATACGTTATTTTGGGAAGGTCTGTTTGTTTTAAAGATATCGAATCGATGACTTAGATTTAATGGATGGCTACCTCTTATATAATAGAATTATCATATATCCTTATTAGATAGATAACTGAAGTTATAGGCATTTTTAAAAAAAATAATAATAAAGGCATGTTTTATTTGGAGAAGGTACCTTTCTTTAAGATATATAATTGATAGCTTAGTTTTAATAGATGACTAGTTTTAATGGATGAGATTATCATGTTTTTTTATTGTTTGGATTTTTTTAGACACTAGGATTATCATATATCCTTTATCACATATAACCAAAATTATGAGGCATTTTTTTAAAGATAAAAATAAATTGTATTTTATTTGGATAAGGCAGGTTTTTTAAACTTTAGAATCTATGGTTTAGATTTAATGAGTAAATATAACTGCTTAGTTTTCTCCTCTAAAGATAATTGGATTATCATCTATCAGTTATCATGTATATATGAAATCAGGACGCTTAAATCTAATGCATAAATAATTTTTATGGTTGAAATTATACGAAATCCCGCAAATCACTCGTGTTGCAGCATTCTAAAGTTTTCCAAAGATTATTATTAGTATAGTAAAAAAAAATAAAATAAAAATGAATGGGAATTTTACTTGGATAAGTTAGGTTTTTTAAACTTTAAAATCCACGGTTTAAATTTAATGAATAAATATAACTGCCTAATTTCTTTTCCCTAGATAGTTGTATTATCATCTATTTTTTATCATATATATCCAAAACACGGGGCATTTTTTATAAATAAAAATACAAGGATATCTTAACTTTAAAATCGACGTCTTAGATCTAATGCATAGATAATTTTTATAGTTGATATGACACCAAATCTCAGAAATCACTCTCATTGTAGCATTCTAGGGTTTTCCAAAGATTGCTATCAGTATAGTTAAAAATAAAAATAAACGGATATTTTATTTGGATAAAGTAGGTTTTTTATCTTTAAAATGTACAGTGTAGTTTTAATGAATAAATATAACTGTTTAGTTTTTCCCTAAATTATTGGATTACCATCTATGTTTTGTTCTGTATATCCGAAATCATGAGGAATTTTTAAAATAAAAATAAAAAGATATCTTAACTTTAAATCGACGGTTTAGCTCTAATGCATAAATAATTTTTTGTGGTTGAGATTACATCAAATCCTGCAAAACACTCTCTTTGCAGCATTCTAGGGTTTTCCAAATATTACTATTAATATAGTATAGATAACGATGATGATGATGATTATAATTATTATTATTACTACTATTGTTATCATCATCATCATCATCATCATCATCATCATCATCATCATCATGATCCAATGTCAAGTACAGGTTTTGGGTCCAAATAGAAAGGTATTCGTTTCATTCATCCTTGCGAATTCCAAAACATTTAAGTAGTTATTAACAGATCTAACCACAAGGTTCATTACTTGATCAAAATACACAAATCAAGCTTTATAGATACGTTAAATATACTACGACTAACACCCAATTTGACATGCTTAACTCATCCAAATTCCCAAATTAATTCCAAAATCTATAGTAGGAATATTTATCTCAAAATCTATCAAAAGTTACATTTCCATCCATCTTTTCCTTCACTTCAGGCTATGCTACACTTACAACCATCATCCTTAATTCAAATTCCCTTACCATTTCATCACTTTAAATTAACCCATAAATTGATATTAATCCAATGAATTTTAAAACCCCTAAAGTTAACCCCGTTTCTCTCCTTGACTTGTTTTTCACCATCAAACTCAAGCACCCTCTCTCATAGCAACAACACAAAACACCATATCCTCATATATCCAACCAAATTTTTCATACAATTACTATTAAAATTTATCCAAATTTCATAAAAGCAATGAAACAGAGCTTTGGCTCATGTTCCACCACCAAACACTAACTCACCATAACCACCCTTAAGCTTTCAAGCATCTCCCAATTCAAATTCAACATCACAAACCAAGAAAATCACAAATTAATATTTATTTAATCTACTCAAAATATTTATTAACAAATTCAACAACCAAATAAGTAGAAAAGATTATTAGAGGATTAGGGTTTCACCTTCTTCTCTCAAATGAACAAATCAAAGAGAAGTGAAGAGGAGGGGGGAAACGGCAATGACGGCGCGATGGTGAGGGTTGACGGCAGAGCTGGGCGCTGGCAGGCTAGAGTAGAGGAGACATAGTGGGTAACGGGCAGGGGAGGCGAACAAAGGGGTCGGGCTTACTGGAAAAATGGGGGTTTGGTTGATTTTATCAATTTTTTTATTTTTTTTGTTTTTGCTTCATATCTTGCAAATTAAAGTGGATTTCTCTAATTTTTCTGATATATTTTGTTATTTGTTGTTTTTGTTGTTGTTGTTGTTGTTGTTGTTGTTATTATTATTATTATTATTATTATTATTATTATTATTATTATTTTAGACTTAGTGAATATTTGGGCCAAGACTTAGGTAATTTGTGGGATACTAATCGCATGGGCAAACTGTATTTGGATAAGTTATAACATTGCCCATATTAACCAATTTAGTCCTTGTATTTTATATTTATATTTTATTTTTTAATATCATCGTTCCACCTACATAATGTAAATGAATCAATTATGTATACTTATAATTTCTCATTTTTATAAAAGGGGCTAATTTTATTTATCTATTAATTAAGTATTTATTTATAATCTTGAATAAATTGATAAGGAGCGCAATGAAATTTTATCGAGGTCACTCTGTCGATTTAGCTTGCAATTGCATGAATATAACAAATGCTAAATTGAAATTCAAAGCCCAACTTAATTAATTTAGTGAAAATTAACCAAGATGATTAGTATAATTTAGGTTCAAGCTACTGCAACCTTCCCACCTTAAAATAAGTTTTACCCTCAAAACTTACAAATTTGAAAGAAACCTTAGATTTATCTCAAACAGATATAGGTATTTGTTTCTCATGTCTTCTTTCGTCTTCCATGTAGATTTAGATGAAGTATGGTTAGTTCATAAAACCTTTACTAGAGAGATACTTCTATTGCAGAGTTGTTCAACTCTGTAATCTAGTATTTGCACAGGTCAGTCTTCATAGACCAGATTCCCAGCCACCTCTGTAGGCTCTGCTATAATGACATGGTTTAAATATACTTTTTGGGGTATAAAATGTGAAAAATATTGTGTACATACTCAAGTTCTACTGGTGAATCCAATCTGTATGCCTCGGGGTTTAATCTTTAAATAATCCTATAAGGTCCGATATGCCTGAGGCTTAACGTTCCCTTGACATTGAACCTTCTTACACTCTTGACTGGTAATGCCTTCAAGAAGACTTTATTCCCCACTTGGAATTCTAATGATCTGCTGCTTTTGTCAACATAACTTTTCTGTCGGCTCTTACCAACTTTGACGTGTTCTTGTATCTTCCTTATTTTTTTAGTGGTTTCTTGAATTAACTCAGACCCTATAATCAATGCTTCATGTAGCTCACTCCAACATGAGGATGTTATGCATTTCCTCCCTTATAGCATCTCAAAAAGAGCTATTTTAGTGGTGGATTGATCACTGTTATTATAGGAAAATTCCACCAAGGGTAAATCATCCTCCCATTGTCCCTGAAAGTCAAGCACACATGCCCTTAGCATATCCTTCAAGATTTGATTCACTCTTCAATCTTTCCATCAGTCTTGGGGTGATATAAATTATTGAAGTTTAACTCAGTCCCAAAAGCTTTCTGCAGGGCTTGCTAAAATTGGGCTTGAGACCTTTGATCTTTATTAGACACTATGTCTTTTGGAATACCATGTAATCACATTATGTCCTTGACATACAATTATACTCATGTCTCAACCTCCCAGGTGTTAAGGATTGGAAGGAAATGGGCAACTTAGTAAGTCTATCAACAATAACCCAAATGACATTTTTCTTTGAAGTGAAAGGGGCAATCCCATGATAAAATCCATTGAGATTAAATCCCACTTCCATGTGGGAATTTTCAAGGGCCTCAATTCACCTACCGAGCATTGATGCTTAGCTTTCACCGTTTGGTCAGTCAGACATTTATCCATATAATCTACAATTTTCCTTTTCATGTGATCTCACTAGAAGTATTGCCTTAAATCCCTGTGCATTTTTGTTCCCCATGGATGCATAGAATAATAAGTATTATGAGCTTCTTTTAAAATCTTCCTTTTTAATTCTGTTGTGCAATATTCTGCCTAAGCCTTTCCAACTTAACATTGTCTTTTTGGCTTGATTTAATCTCTTCTACTATGGAGGTTGTACTTTTAAAACTGACAACAACCAATTTGTTGACCCATGTGGTACAAATTCAATACTTATATTCTTAAGCTCTCTCAAGGTGCTAGGTAGGATAATTATAATTGTTTAGGCTGTATTGGGCTCCCTACTCAACGCATCTACAACAACATTGGCCTTTCCTAGATGATATTGAATTTGTAGACCATAATCCTTAAGAAACTCTAACCAGTGTCACTGCTAAGGTTGACTTCTTTTTGGGTGAAGATATACTATAAATTTTGATGAGCAGTGTAAATCTTACATGGTACCCCGTATAACTAATGCCTCCATATTTTTAGTACAAAAATCACTACGGTTGTGTAACACCCTACCTTGAGCAGGCAAATGCATTACTGTCGTGAACACCTAGCTAGGACATCCACAATACTTTGTCAATTTTTTTAGCTTTAATCTAATTTAACTCGTTGAATGAAGTAGTGTAGTGGTAGCTTAACACAATTTGATTAGATAGGTTGACAATTTTAAGCAAAAACTTTCTTTGTACTCATATAAACATCCAAATGATCATTACAAGGTTCATATGATACATGACCATTCTCATTTTATAAGACAATCATCAAAATGACCACGAGCCAACATAAATGAGCAAAATTAGTTTTTCATGTTCATCTTTCAAAAAGTAGTTGAGCACTGGCCTTCTTAATAGTTAATTGCTCCTTAATTTACTTCCAGTATTTGAAAAATGGTAAATTCATGAGCACCCTAAGCCCAGCAAGTAAATACCGCCATCTACCTTTTTTATCTTTCACTTTTGACATTAGTAGCTTAACATACACACTCATAAAGAAACCCTCAAAGTCACATGCGCGAGTCAAAGTACTTCAAGAAAACGAAACTCAAATTACCTATGATAGCCCAACCTTAAATCATGTTTATTTATTTAATTAAGCTATGTTATTAATTTTTTACATTTATTTATCTCCTTTAATCATCCTGGGTGGGAGAATTCATTTTGAGCCTCACTTGATAATTCGGGTTTTCATTATCGTAAATTTCAAGTAAATCGATAGTAGGCCCTGATAAATATGATTTAAGAGGTTAAATTATTTTTCATAGCATCACAAAAATTTAATTTCGAGCTACGAAAAATTTTAATCACATTAAGCGTAATTTCCTTTCGGGCCCAAACTTATTTTGGCCCAATTTCGGCCCAACAAACTTTACTTCATTTTACTTAACTAATCACCATGAGATGTGCTTAATTATCATTGGTCTAAGGTTACTCTTGGTAGATATAAACTCAACCAAGTAAATTTAGATCATTTTCCACCAAGTAAACTATCAAAATATCAACACTCTCTCTCTTCCCCTTCACCCATTCTCATAGCCCACTGCTGCCACCACCACCACTTACTGCAGCCACCATCAGCTACCGGCAGCCACCATCAGCCACCACCCACCACCCACAACTCTCACAAACACCAAACATCACCTCCATTTCTCAAAATCCAAGCTTAAAGTGAGGTAAATCCTAACCTAATCATGTTTAACTTTGGATTTTTATGTTGGATTTGATTATGGATCATGTTATCTTGATATAAACAAGTGTTATTTTGATGTTTTAATTGTTAGTTAAGCTTGAAAGTATGCAAGGGTTGAGGTTGTTCATGATCATGCACGCTTAAGCTAAAATGATGGATTTGGATTGTTTTTTTTTTTGTGTTTCATTTTGTAGTTTTTAATCCTATTGATGATCATGATGATATTCATGTTGGTTTTGGATGAGTTAAAGGTGAATTTAAGTTGGTCATAAGCTAAGGTTTTAATGACTATTCATGGTTTAGCTTACTCTTGGATCAAGCATGTTGTTTGTATGAACCTTGGTGCAAAATGAATCTTGGATGATTATGAAGTAAAAATTGTGGATTATGACTATCTAAAGTGATGTGGTCGGTTACCCCCATAGTTTGGTAATTTCAACAAGTGATTTTAGAGGATAATTATGTAAAAAAGGAGGATAATAAAGTAGATAGCAAGCTATGAAGGGCCCGAAAATAGGGGTCTGTTCCAGGAAACACTAATAATGTTGGCTTATCAAAAAATTATGAATTTTGGTGAGGAGCTAGATCAATGAGTTATATTTCAAATGGATTTTAAATCACCTTAATCCGATTTCTGTGAAAAAAGTAATGGCCATTTTACTCTGACTGTGCAGACCAGACTAAAACTGTGCAGGGTGGTGTTTTAGCTCAATTTTGGGTTTTGTGTGGTGGTGATTGTGTAATGGGCTGTAAATGAAAGTATTGTGAGACTTCTTGATCTTTTCATATTGAGTTTTTATAGCTCAATTGGAGGTCAGCGGTGAAAGTTATGAATTTTCTAAGGTGGACCTTGAATCGGTAATAATTTTAATTGCACTTAAAAGCTTATTTGGTTTGGAAAACTAAGCTGTATGGTACGTGCTACGAAATTGAAGAAGTGGGGAGATTGATAACTCAAGATCAGTGTTTAGTGGTCTAAACCGGTGTGTTTAAAGTTATTCTGAACCTACCACCAGTCCAATTGCATTCAAACCTTTGTTATCCATCTCAGATATATCAAAAACCCGTGATCAATTATAACCATCAAAGTCTTTCTTTTATGGTCTCAATTATTCTACCTTTATCAGTTTTACGCCAACATTGTTTCACTTTGAGTTAAATTACCCTAATTCATTTAGCTTTCAAATCATGTTAGCAGAACTTATCTTCTATTGAATTATTTGAGTTATGGATGCCTTTTAATGAATTTCTATTATAATCATAAATTATTAAAGTCAACGTTGTTTACTAATTACATATACCTATAATTATATTTCTCAAACAGAAATCGGGGCCTAATCTATCATTTCCCAATATGGATAGATTATATTTTAAAGACTTCAGGTACGTCCATTATCTGTATCTTTAGAAATCAGCACGTATTTATCAAAATTATAATATTTTGGTAAGTACATCAATGAATCGGTTTAATCAGTGATTTATCACATAATAAGTGACCCCATCAGTTATCAGTTATAGGACATAGCCCTTCAGTTACCCACGCGGCTTCAGGGTAGGTCCCAATCAGCTTGGCAGGTGTATACCTATTCATAGATCGTAACAGTTATAAGGGATTCACTGTCAGATAATAACTAGCAATGTAGTTTTACATTCATCTTCTTCACTGTTTTAACTTAAAATGAATTGCAAAGCAGGTGCCTAATCAATTTATGCAGTGATCATTTAACAATACAGGAATGCATGTACTGAGCTTCGGCTCACAGCTCAGGATAGGAAACTATGGTGAGATAGGATTAAGATCTTAGATCTCAGACAGTTAGCCTAGTAGGGGTCTCTTGGTTACAGTAGGGTAGGTTTGGTTGTGGTTTTTCGGATGCTGTGTTTGTATGCAGGGAGTACAGGCAGCTGGGAAGAGACATATTTCTATACCTATGTGTGTTAAGGTATAATACCTTCCTCTGCTATGGTGTACTTACGTTTATATAGTTACTGCCACCTGATTTATTAGTACTTCTTAGTTCAATTCCCTATTGCTTATCCTTAGTTATGCTCCATAAAATGTTTGCAAAAAATCTTTCTTCTTTAAAATATTTTCACAAAATTGTGTTTTGTGGGTCTCTTGAAATCAACCTCTCTATGGGCAGGGCTGCCGATTGAGCTAAGGTTGCCTACATCTGGATCTTCCTAGATCCCGCGAAAGCAGGACCTATACTGGGAGGTGTTGTTGTTGTTGTTTTAGGCAAATGCTCAGTGAATCGCCTTCATGCTAGCAAGTCAGCCAAAAAGCATGCTAGCGAGTTAGCCAAAGAGATTAAGTGAGCAAGGGAAACTTGGATGAATCAATAGTGATATAGACCATGCATACTTTGGAGCCGTATTTTGTAATCTTCAGTGTATGGAAGTATAAGCTTTGTGGTGAATTGTTTTACTGTAGTGTATAAACCTTATGTTGGTTAATAAGTGAATGCACATAGTTGAAGTTATGCCTGACTGTGTTATCTCTAGTACACTTGCAGCAAGCCTTGTCCTTTTAGGACGGCGGTAACGGCCCGATTATTTGGTTTGTCAGTTGTAATTGAAGGAATCAGAATAATGATTATAAATAGTGAAACATGCAAAATTAGGGGGCATTACATTACCTATCTAAAGTCAAAATTGGTTACTTTGAAAATCAGGAACAAATGCTTATTAATTCAAGCAAACATAGCGATATCTTAATTCAAAATATGTAACCACATCTTAACTCAAAATCAGAACTTATAACTTATTTGAAAACCAAATCTCATTTCTTTTCTAGAAGATTCCAAAACATGAGCATAAATTATTTTTATAGCGGGATTGAGCTCATGACCTTACACAGTAGACTACTAATTCCTAGTAAGTGCAAAGCTCCACTAGGCCTACAAATGTCAGCAAGCTTGAGACTCCATTGACCACCCAAAGCCTTAGCAAGTACACAGCTCCATTAGGCCTACAAATGCTAGCAAGCACAAAGCTCCACTAACCCACCGCATATAAGTAGCACGTCTATGACCATAGCTCCAGGGTCATATAAACAGAAGCAATTTGAGTGCAAGACTCATCCTATAAAATATGAAAAATAAAAACTTATTGTTGACACAATAATAAAGTAGTTTCTCATAATTCATATAGTTTTTTTTTTCAACATTTTATTTCGAAATGCAACGTCAATGACATTTGGCTTAGCAGATTGTAATCTCAAAATAGCTATTATTTGCATAGTCCAACTATATATATCACATAATCATTCTCACACAAGAACATGCATAATCATATATTTGATCCTTCTATGAACTCAGTTAGTATTAAACTAGTATTAAACTACTCCGATATATTTTTAATGCTTCCACATCCCTACCTAATCATTTTAGACCCCTAAAACTATTTGAATAAGAAATTACAGCTTATAAATACGAATAGTTCATAAATGTATTCTTACAGCCTAATTTATTGTAAAATTTTAAGTCATGAAATAAGCGTCAATAAAATTCATGAACGTTTACAAAAAATTGTCAAAAATTATTCTAAACCTATAGTAAAAATTTCACAAATTTTGTGAACTCGATAATTCTCAAAAATTCAAACAGTGCACAAAAACAGGGTATATCTGAAATTAGTATTAATTTTTCGTCTTGTTTGTTTTCCTAATTGTTGTCGAGCTATGATCATATCAAACTAAGTCATACAAGATCATCATCGAATCATAACCACGTAATCACATGTCCATAGCTCATATTCTGCAATCAAATAATCAAATAATCACAAACAAAATTTACTACAAGTGGATTTCTACTTGTTAAATTTAGGTGTTCCTAATTCTTCAATTTAAGCTAAGACACTATATTCTTGAGTTGATGTCATTAGTGAACTGAATTAAATTTTAGGAAGAGAGAGATGGAAGAACTTACTCACCTCAACAAGCTAAAAAAAATGTCAACTTTCTTCTTCTCCTTCCTCTGTCTTAGCCAAAGTCTCTCTCTCTCTCTCTCTCTCTCTCTCTCTCTGTCTCTCTGTCTCTGTCTCTCTCTCTGTCTCTATCTCTCTCTCTCTGTTTGTGTGGTGTGAAATGAATGCCAGGAAATTAGGGGGGGGGGGAGATCAATTGCTTATATCTTGTGCATCAAGCTTATACCCTAACCAATTAAACCTTGACAAAATAATGGGTGATTTGGCATGGATAACTACAAACTGATTGACTAACTAGAGAAGCACATGTAGCTTGCACACTAATCATGTCATCATAGCAATAACTTTAGTAGTCAAACAAACTACACAGAATACGGTGTGTGTAGGATTGTTAGAATGTATAAGGTTTTGATGATAACAAATCCAACTGTTGTAGTAGTTGTTGTTGTTCCAAACAGGCTTTACCAACAGGGTCTTACTGCTGTTCTTCAATATATTAAAACTGCTTGACTAATGGTTTATCAAGAACAGGTACTCAAGTCAGCGATGTAAGAACAACCATGAGGAACAGGCTCTGTAAGGTGTTTTGAAGCATATCCTGTGAAGTGTTTGAAACATAAGATATAAGTGCAGCTGTGACAAACAGGTTCTGTGAAGTGTTTGCAGCAAAGTCGTTCTACAAGATGACTAGTGGTTACAACAAGATGTCTTGATCTGATTTGGTTTTATATTTTTAGACTCTTGTTAATATGCCAATTAGAAAGTTTTAATTTACCACTCACTGGAAACGGTTTTGCTTTTCGGAAAATATTTCGGATCACCCTTCAGAACAACCCTGGGAACAGGGCGATCAGGGTGTTTCCAGAATAAGCTGCGAAAAACTGCTTTGCACGATTTTTATCTTTTGGATTTTGAGCAGCTTCTTCAAAGATTTGCAAGAAAGATTTTTCTATGGAGTATCTTATTCTTTACCCTAAAAAACGGTTATCAAAAATCTTAAGGGATTTGCAAAATCTTTTTGAATAAAAAGAATATCCAATTTTTGGCAAGTGGATAAGGTAGTTGAGAAAAACATGGGCTAGCTGCTGAAGAACACCGCCTTATGCACGCGGTTCAGGAAGTGTTTTTAGCTCATGTCACCTTACCCCTTGTAGCTAAAGGATTCTATTTTCTCTAGGATTTTAGTTTCCAAAAATTTCAGAAATAGTTTTTCCATCCCTTGTAGGTAAAGGATTCTATATTCTTCAGATTTTTTAGTTTCCAAAAATTTGATAAATTGTGTTCCAAGCACTATAAAAGGCGGCTTCTTACAATCTTGGACACATCGGTTTTCAAAGAGAAAAAAATCTGAGTTCATGAGCTAAAACGTTTGAAAAGAAAACCGAGCCTTGTGAGTGAATTAATTGAGCTTTCAAAGTTGGCATACTAGGACTTCATTGTACCCTATATTAACTTAGTTGAGAAGCATTGAAATAGGGTGTTTTTTCTTTACATTCTTCTTTCACAAGACTGAGTAGAGTGTGTGTCCAAATCAAGGGGATTTTGGACGTGGGGTAACTTGTCTTAGGGAAGACAGGTTATGTGTGTTACAAGTTGTAACAAGGTGTGTTACTATTGCAACGTGTTTAGCCCGTTTAGTGAAGTGTGCAAATCCTACAGGAGGTAGGTCGTAGTTTTTAACCTCAGTTGGGCTAGAGGTGTTCTCCACGTAAAAATCCTGTGTCCATTATTTCCGCATTCAATTTTTGTTGGATTTTCGCTTCTGCCTATCTCAGAAACAACCTGTGCGAACAGGGTCTAAGACTGTTTGTCAGCAACTTGCGAAAATCGGACACCACAATTCACCCCCCTCTTGTGGTTGTGTACTCTCTAATTCAACAAGTGGTATCAGAGCAGGTTCTCCTTTGAAAAGCTAACACCTTTGAGAGATCCTTGAAGATGAGTACTCCACAAGGCATGCTTGAAGGTCAATCCATAACTCGTCCACCATACTTTAATGGCCAACACTATAGTTGGTGGAAGAATAGGATGGAAAACTACATCCAAGCCGAGGACTATGAGTTGTGGATGCTCATCAAGCATGGACCACTCATCCCTAAGAAAACAACTGAAGATGGAAAGTCAATCCCCAAGGAGCCTAAGGAGTTCAATGCTGAAGATTACAAGATGATGGAGAAGAATGCCAAGGCCAAGAAACTCCTATATTTTGGCCTAGGTCCTGATGAATATACTCGCATATCTGAATGTGAGTCGGCCAAAGAAATCTGGGATGCTTTGCAAGTAGCTCACGAAGGGA
Organism: Carnegiea gigantea; assembly: GCA_029747015.1. Taxonomy (NCBI): domain Eukaryota; kingdom Viridiplantae; phylum Streptophyta; class Magnoliopsida; order Caryophyllales; family Cactaceae; genus Carnegiea; species Carnegiea gigantea. The sequence goes on along the minus strand of JAKOGI010000390.1, from coordinate 568,937 downwards.
CCAATCAAGTAAAGCAATCCCGGATTGAATTGCTTATGAGAAAGTATGAGCTGTTCGAGATGGGTGATCGGGAAAGTGTGATGGACATGTACACTCGCTTCACTCACATAACGAATGAGTTGAAATCCTTGGGAAAATCCTTCACCACCGAAGAATTGGTAAGGAAGATCCTAAGAATTTTACCTCATTCTTGGGAAGCAAAAGTAACGGCCATCCAAGAAGCTAAGGACATGAACAAGATCACCCTAGATGAGCTGATTGGAAACCTCCAAACATATGAACTTAGGAAATATTCTCAACAGAAAGATGAGACAAAGAGAGAACGAGGTCTTGCACTAAAGGCCTTAGAAGATGATTCTGATTCTGAGGAGGAGGAGATTGCCATGATGACTCAAAAATTTAAGAAGTTCTTCAAGAAAGTCAAAGAAAACATCAAAAGGAAGGACTTCGGCAAAGCCAGGAACACCCCTCGGGAACAGTTCACTGGGTGTTTCAAGTGTGGTAAGCTGGACCACATTGTGAGAAACTGCCCACTGCACAAGGAAGAACAAGAACCCGAACACCCCAGAAAACAGGGGAGGAAACAGGGTGTAAGCAGCTCAGCGAAAAGGTTCTCAAAAGCTATGCTCGCGGCCTGGGGAGATTCAAGTGAGGATGAGGAAGGGTCTGAAGCTGGGGAAGCTGATGTAGCACTCATGGCAAGGAGTGACACTGATTCAGATGATGGGTCAACGGATAGTCTGACTCAACTCAAGAACAAAGCTGAAGTGAGAGAGAACAACCCAGCAAACAACCCAGCAAACAGTGCAGGAAACAGTCTAGGGAATAGGCAGCTGTGGTATGTTGACAGTGGATATTCGAGGCATATGACTGGTGAAAAATCCAATTTTCTCTCACTTACAGCATCAGAAGGAGGGAGTGTAGCATTTGGAAACGGCAAATCTGGGACAATTGTCGGTATAGATAAGATAGGTGAGTCACTCTCCCATTCAATTAACAATGTTTATTTTGTGGATGTTTTAAAATACAACTTGCTAAGTGTGTCCCAACTGTGTGACAAAGACAACCTAGTAGTGTTCTCTCCAACACGTTGCTTGGTTGTAAACATGAACACAGGAGATGTTGTGTTGAGGGGAAGCGACACAAAAATGTTTATAAAGTGTGTATTTCTACTCTTCCCCAAAATAATTTGACTTGTTTGAGTGCCTTAAAAGATGATGTTATGCTTTGGCACAAAAGACTAGGTCATGCAAGCTACTCTCTTTTGAACAAACTTGTAACCAAAGATTTAGTAGTTGGCTTACCTTCTATCAAATTCAATGATGACAAGGTATGTGATGCATGTGCCAAAGGCAAACAAGTCAAAATTCATTTAAGTCTAAAAAGTGTATAAGCACTACTCGACCCCTTGAATTAATACATATGGATCTATGTGGTCCAATGAGGATCATGAGCCGAGGTGGCAAGAGGTATGTGCTTGTGATAGTGGATGACTACTCTCGTTTCACTTGGACTTTATTTTTGGCTTCTAAAGATGAAACTTTTAAAAAATTTCTTGCTTTCATTAAAAAGACTGAAAAGAGGGTAGGACATTCTTTGGTATGCATAAGGTCTGACCATGGTACAGAATTTGAAAATTCGAGCTTTATTGACTATTGTAATGAGCATGGTGTTGATCACAATTTTTCAGCTCCAAGAACACCCCAACAGAACGGGGTGGTAGAGCGCAAAAATCGTACTCTAGAGGACATGACTAGAACAATGCTTGTTGCTAGTGGTCTTCCTAGAAATTTTTGGGCTGAAGCTTTAAACACATCATGTTACATTATAAATAGATGCATGATTAGACCTGTTCTTAACAAAACTCCTTATGAGATCCTCAAAGGAAGAAAACCAAATATTTTACATTTGAGAGTTTTTGGGTGTAAATGTTTTGTACATAATAATGGAAAGGATGCCTTAGAAAAATTTGATCCAAGGAGTGACGAGGCAATATTTCTCGGTTACTCCTCACATAGTAAGGCATACAAAGTGTTTAATAAGAGAACCTTGTGTGTTGAAGAAAGTGTGCATGTGCTTTTTGATGAAACTAACTCTCTAAGTGAGAATGATGCACAGGAGGAAGACCTCGAACTAGGTCTTGTTAAAAAAGACATGCTGCTTCAAGATGAACCAGGTAAGGATCAACCTGAGAGATCAAGGCCTGAAGCTGTTCTTCAAGAAGGTAGGCAGGGTGTGAACCAAACAGGGGGAAACAGGGTGGAACCCTGTTCGGGACAACATCAGCCGAACCCTTCTGAGATAATTTCAGGAACAGGCTCCCAAACAGGCTTGGGAACAGGACCTGAACTTGTTTCGCCAAGTATTCCAGCTAGGATGGAGAGCATATCTGTGAACCCACTTTCACCACGATCATGGAAATACCAAAGTTCACATCCTCTTGATCAAATTTTGTCTGATATTAATGCAGGAGTTCAAACTAGATCTAGGCTTAAAAATTTCTGTGCTTTCTATGCTTTTCTCTCAAAAATTGAGCCTAAGAATATTAATGAAGCTCTTGCAGATTCAGATTGGGTCACAGCCATGCAAGAAGAACTCCATCAGTTCGAAAGAAACAAGGTATGGCACCTTGTGCCACGGCCAGAGGATAGAACAATCATTGGAACCAAGTGGGTGTTCCGTAACAAGCTAGATGAGTGCGGAACAGTCACTAGGAACAAGGCCCGGCTGGTGGTTCAAGGCTACAGCCAAGAAGAGGGAATTGACTATGAAGAGACTTTTGCACCTGTTGCAAGGATGGAAGCCATTCGAATCTTGATAACTTTTGCAGCCCACATGGAGATCAAGTTATATCAAATGGATGTTAAAAGTGCGTTTCTAAATGGGTACCTTAAAGAGGAAGTGTATGTTAAACAACCCCCCGGTTTTGAAAGTGATGAATTTCCTAAACATGTTTTCAAACTTGACAAGGCACTTTATGGTTTAAAACAAGCTCCTAGAGCTTGGTATGAGCGGTTGTCAAGCTTTTTATTGGAAAATAATTTTGCAAGAGGCAAGGTAGACAATACCTTGTTTCCTAAAATCTAAGGGGGAACATTTGTTGATTGTCCAAGTATATATCGATGACATCATATTTGGTGCAACTCATCATGAATTGTGCAATGAATTTTCAAAAATGATGAGGAGTGAGTTTGAAATGAGCATGATGGGTGAGCTTAATTTCTTTTTAGGCTTGCAAATCAAGCAAACTTCAAACGGCACCATGATCCATCAACAAAAGTATATTAAGGAATTACTTAAGCGTTTTGGGATGGAGTCAGCCAAGCCCATTGATACTCCCATCTCTCCTTCAACTAGGTTGGTAATGGATGATGGTAGTCCCTCAGTTGAGGAGAAATCCTATAGGGGCATGATAGGGTCACTCTTATATCTAACTGCTAGTAGACCTGACATTGTTTTTAGTGTTGGTCTATGTGCACGTTTTCAGTCTAACCCTAAAGAAACTCATCTTAAGGCTGTAAAAAGGATTTTAAGATACTTAAAACATACACCTGATCTAGCCTTATGGTATCCTAGAGGGTGCAACTTCGATCTTGTTGGGTATGCTGATGCTGATTATGCAGGTTTCTTGGTTGATAGAAAAAGCACCTCAGGTATGGCTCACTTTCTTGGACCTTGTTTGGTATCTTGGGCAACCAAGAAACAACTCTCTGTTACCTTGTTTGGACCTTGAGTATGTGGCAGTTGCATCTTGTTGTGCTCAGTTATTATGGATAAGACAACAACTCAAGGACTTTTGTGTTGACATAGGATGCATTCCTATTTATTGTGACAATACAAGTGCAATTAACATTGCCAAAAATCCATGTCAACACAAAAGAACAAAACATATTGACATTCGTCATCATTTTCTAAGGGACAATGTTGAAAAAGGAGTAATCTCAATGAATTTTTGTGCCACTGAAAATCAAATTGCTGATATATTCACAAAGGCATTGAGTAGAGAACAATTTGAAAGGAATAGACTCGAACTAGGCTTAATTAGAACAACCTGACCAACCTGTTCTCTCTCCCTGTTTGCAAAATTTAAAAGTGACAGGTACAACATGTTAAATTTTTTTTTACAATCAACTTGTGTGCTATGTTTAGCATATGTGAGGTTTGCAACTTGCTGACACTCGTTGAGGTCTAATGAGATTGCCCTTAGTGTCCAATGTTACCGAGCAAGTAACCTCAAGAACAAGCATCAGGAACAGGTACGCCTCTTGTTTGTCAAATGTGTGCAACAAATTGAAAACTGCTAATCTCTTCCCGAGGCGTGCGCAATAAATGCTAAAGTCCGTTGCAAAAACGGGCAAAATCTTTTAAAGATTTCGCACGTCTCTCTCTCCCTTTAAAGCTCTTGCTCAATCTCTCACCTCCACCGAAACTCTCTTGCTTTGAAACTCTGTTCAAGAAACCCTAATCTCTCTCCTTCCTCTGAAAAATGGCGTTCCCCATTAGCTTCGAGAGCTCCTCGACCTTGACCCAGGGCAACCAGACACAGGGCACAGCCTTACAATTAGCCACAACCCTGTTTGCACCTACACAATTTCTGACGGCCCTCAGGGAAGGTGAAAATACTGAACCTCCTCGACCCATTGTCTATAAACCTTTTGGGTTTTTGAAAAGTATCGACCTTAGAACAGTGAATTTGAAATTGGAAGACATCCCGTACAAATTTGGGTGGGAATTGATTTTGTTTGGTGAAACGGGCGCATGTCAACCCCAAGAACTTGTTGGGGCATCTGAAAGAGAAATTGGGGCTTTAGATGAACTCTTTCTGTTGGACCATGGGTTAGATGACATCAATTCGTTTGGGCTGTTTCCTGAGCAAGAAACAGGGTCAGAAACAGGGCCTGAAGTTTTTAGGGATGACCTAGGGGAGGATTTGTCAAAAGAAGAAGGGGGAAGTAGTGGTCAAATGGAGGAGTCTCCTGTTAAGCCTGCACAAGCCACACCGGTAACACAAACCGGTGAGAAACGCAAAAGGTACAAAATTGTGGCTAGGCGTGCTAGAGTACCAAGAACACGACCACCATCAAGGCCTAAAAGCGGCCAGACTGAAATGCCCTCAAAAAGTGAACCCCCTGTCAAACCAAAACCACAAATCCCCTCTTCGGCCAAACCCACAAACAGACCCACAAGAAAATCAGCCTGAATAGCTTTTCACTTCACTCCTCGTCCTGCCAAACAATCAGCCCCTGTTGTTGAGGAGATTGATTCCTCCTCTGAGCCTTCATCAGATAGCGACACTGAGAACACTGCCTTCAAACAGGGCACGCCCGTGTTCTCAGAGTCCTCAGAGAATAAGCCTCTTCCTATACCAAAACTATCACCCCTCAAAACTCCCAAGAGAAAAGCCTCCCTCAAACATGCCTCCACCCAAGACCCTCCTACTGAGCCCCAACCTAAACGAGCCAAGAAATCTACCCGTCTGCAATCTCAGCCAAACTGACCCAATTGATTCAGAGACGGGTTGTCAGGGGCAAAATTATAAAGGTCAAATATTTTGAGGAACAGGGACTGGGGGTGTTTTTGCACAAGCTGCATGCACAAGGGTGGTATGAGTTGTTTACAAACACCCAGCTGGGGTGTTCTGTACATGAGTTGGCAGAGTTCTATGCCAACTGCACTATCACCGAAGGAGTGGTGACAAGTATTGTTAATGGGAAGCAGCTTCGCTTTGATGCGAAGATATTAGGGGACATTCTGGGGATTCCCTCCACAGGCTTTGATATATATGTGAGGGAAGACAAGACTATTCTAGGGACAGCCAGGCTGCTGGAACTCGCCCAGAAATTTAGCCAGCAACCAAGCCTGCAAACACCCAAGTCTGTGAAGAAAGGGGACATGACATCGCTCCATCAATTGCTATTTTGGTTTATCATCAAGAATGTCATTCCCAGAGGCCAGGGTCGCAATCTTGCTGATGCCATGGATCAGTGTTTGATGGATCTGATGGACACAGAAGTGCAAATTAACCTTCCTGCCATCATGATTCGACATATTGCAAGAATTGCAAACACCTCTAGGGAACATGATCTGGGATACGGCTTCTTTCTGACTAGTGTGTTTGAGCACTTTGGGGTGACACTGCAGAAGAAGGTGGACGCTCAGTTCATTGATGAGATCGGGAGTAACACCCTTATGGGGTGTGGGTATGCTTTGATTGAAGGGTCTGCCTCAGAACAGGGGACCAGAACACCCCATCCTCCTGTTCCTGGCAGTTCCTCAACCAAGCTTGAGGCTGCTTTGGAAGAAAACTCTCGCCTCAGTACTGAGCTTAACTGCTGTAAAGGCTGCCCTGGACGAGGAAAAGGCTCTCAATGCAAAACGCCATGAAGATATCCTCGCCCTTCTCTCTTCCCTCTCAGCAAAATTTTCCCCTCCTACTCTCTAATCACCCCCCATCTGTTGTCCTCATAGCCTGTTCTCACTTCTCACTTCTCTTGCTAGTTTGTACCTTCTGTTGCACTCATTTGGTGAATGACAGGTTATCTTGTTTTTTGATTGGCTTTGCCTTGCTTGCTTTCTGTTGTGAATTGCTTGTGTGTGACTAGGATGGCCAATCTCATTACCGTACCAACACACTTGAGTGTATCGCCTGTTGCCTTTCCTCCATTACCCAAGTGGTGGTGATAGCAAACACCCTCTGTTTGACTGTTCGCCCCTACTTTTTAATGATGCCAAAAGGGGGAAGATAGGATGACCAATATTGTTTTAGTTTTGCCATGGACGAGTTAAATTTCTTACACTCTTTCGATACTGACTGCTTCATGTGAATTGTCGGTCCTATAAATAATTGGCACTAATCACTTCAATTGTCCTTGAAAGTCAATATGGTCACTTGGTTTGTCATCATCAAAAAGGGGAATTTGTTAGAATGTATAAGGTTTTGATGATAACAAATCCAAGTGTTGTAGTGTTGTTGTTGTTCCAAACAGGCTTTACCAACAGGGTCTTACTGCTGTTCTTCAATATATTAAAACTGCTTGACTAATGGTTTATCAAGAACAGGTACTCAAGTCAGCGATGTAAGAACAACCATGAGGAACAGGCTCTGTAAGGTGTTTTGAAGTATATCCTGTGAAGTGTTTGAAACATAAGATATAAGTGCAGCTGTGACAAACAGGTTCTGTGAAGTGTTTGCAGCAAAGTCGTTCTACAAGATGACTAGTGGTTACAACAAGATGTCTTGATCTGATTTGGTTTTATATTTTTAGACTCTTGTTAATATGCCAATTAGAAAGTTTTAATTTACCACTCACTGGAAACGGTTTTGCTTTTCGGAAAATATTTCGGATCACCCTTCAGAACAACCCTGGGAACAGGGCGATCAGGGTGTTTCCCGAATAAGCTGCGAAAAACTGCTTTGCACGATTTTTATCTTTTGGATTTTGAGCAGCTTCTTCAAAGATTTGCAAGAAAGATTTTTCTATGGAGTATCTTATTCTTTACCCTAAAAAACGGTTATCAAAAATCTTAAGGGATTTGCAAAATCTTTTTGAATAAAAAGAATATCCAATTTTTGGCAAGTGGATAAGGTAGTTGAGAAAAACATGGGCTAGCTGCTGAAGAACACCACCTTATGCACGCGGTTCAGGAAGTGTTTTCAGCTCATGTCACCTTACCCCTTGTAGCTAAAGGATTCTATTTTCTCTAGGATTTTAGTTTCCAAAAATTTCAGAAATAGTTTTTCCATCCCTTGTAGGTAAAGGATTCATATTCTTCAGATTTTTTAGTTTCCAAAAAATTTGATGAATTGTGTTCCAAGCGCTATAAAAGGTGGCTTCTTACAATCTTGGACATATCGGTTTTCAGAGAGAAAAAAATCTGAGTTCATGAGCTAAAACGTTTGAAAAGAAAACCGAGCCTTGTGAGTGAATTAATTGAGCTTTCAAAGTTGGCATACTAGGACTTCATTGTACCCTATATTAGCTTAGTTGAGAAGCATTGTAATAGGGTGTTTTTTCTTTACATTCTTCTTTCACAAGAGTGAGTAGAGTGTGTGTCCAAATCAAGGGGATTTTGGACGTGGGGTAACTTGTCTTAGGGAAGACAGGTTACGTGTGTTACAAGTTGTAACAAGGTGTGTTACTATTGTAACGTGTTTAGCCCGTTTAGTGAAGTGTGCAAATCCTACAGGAGGTAGGTCGTGGTTTTTAACCTCAGTTGGGCTAGAGGTGTTTTCCACGTAAAAATCCTGTGTCCATTATTTCCGCATTCAATTTTTGTTGGATTTTCGCTTTTGCTTATCTCAGAAACAACCTGTGCGAACAGGGTCTAAGACTGTTTGTCAGCAACTTGCGAAAATCGGACACCACAATTCACCCCCCTCTTGTGGTTGTGTACTCTCTAATTCAACAAGGATGTATCCCATGTACATAACCAACTCTTTTCTTCTTCTTTTTTTAGGCAATGCTAATTGTAATTTGGGTTATTAGTACTAATTTTATAAATAGTAAGATCACTTAATTATAAATTAGGCCTAAGATAAAATGTCTAAACACAAGAACAAATCACATCCTTTACACAAAAGGTGGGTTAGTAGTTAAATGCTCGGGATGTTACAAGGTAACTCCAAGTCATGGGTTGGGTAGCTTTTTTTCCACACGATTTAGGTTGCCGTGAGGCATAGGCTATTACTTTATCGTCTCAAATTTAACATACAACCTAAACCATTCTTAGAGGTATCACTGTAAATGGTGTATTCTTTATCCTCTACTGGCAAAGTAGGGATAAGAGCTATAGTTAATCGCCTCTTTAATTCCTGGAATGCCTCCTCACATTTATCTGACCATTCGAACTTGGTCATCTTCTTTAACAACTTAGTCAATGGGGATGTTATTTTCAAAAGTCTTTCATGAACCCCCAATAATATACAGCTAAATCAAGAAAAGTCCTTATTTCTGTAATGTTTGTTGGCCCATTAAGTAACTGCTTGTACCTTATGAGGATCAACTTTAATCCATTCTTTAGAAACAACATGCTCCAAAAATATCTCCTCAGTCAACCACAACTAACACTAACCAGGGGGAGGTAAAACGATAGGGGAAGGTACAACTCATGCAGGAAAGATTCTCAGTGGCGTCCTATAGGTGATGCCTCTTTGCTCCAACTCCTCCCTCAGTAACAACTATATAGACTGTAGTCACCGTAATTCATGCCCCTAGGTCATAAAACCAATCCCCATCAAGCTCTAGGTCTCCAGTAATCATGAAGTCATGGTTCATAACATGAACTCATCCTAAGGGGTTGTGACTGGTAGGGAGCGCAAGAGTCTACGAGTAAGAAGTAACACATTGTGAAACTCCAAAATGCGTCATGCATGTGAGCCACCATACTAGCATGTAGTAGAAAAATGTGGGCCACCATAAAAGTCCCCAGTAACATGTTAATAGCATACAAATATAAAGGAACTACAGGGTGATCCATCTAAAACAAAGAAATACACAAGGAAAAAGGCCACATTCATGTATATTTCTTAGGACATAATTTACTCATGAAATACTCCTAAAATCTTATAACCTCACTCTCGAACACCCTATTGTTCGCAGTGATTTGTCAACTTGGCTCTGATACTACCATTGTAACCCCCAATCCCTAATTATCTAATTATCTTAATCTATAGTTTACTCTCTATAATCGCAATGGAAGTCTTTAGATCGGAGGCGTCACAGTCATCCTGAAAGGAAAAAGGCTTCTTGAAACTACGTACTTTCCTTGAAGTGTTCTCACATTCACAAAAACTACAAAGATTAGGGATAATAAAATACATTCATAAAACCATTTAGTTTGTAGTACAAGTTAGAATCGATGTAGGGAGAAACTTGTCTAAAAGTTTATACAAGCGATATGTCTTTCCTTGAACCTTTAGGCCTCATGCCAGACTGAAAATCACTTTGAGCAACCTGCTACCTAACCTTCAACAAAATACCAAGTCCTTCTTCTACTGCTTGCTACCATTTTGCTTTTTAGAAGAAGGGTTATTCACTGATCTTTTGCCTAAAATAGAAAACATAAAAACATTTTGAAAGCTGAGCTGAACTCCAGTACGTATATCCTTATGCTGTTAAACAAACTTCATATCCAAGTTAGTTAGGAGCCCGTGTTTCAAATAAAAAATTTTAGTTCGAAGACGAGAGAGAGAGAGAGAGACAGACAGACACACACACACAGAGAGAGAGAGAGAGAGAGAGAGAGACCGTTTTACCGGTATGATCCGGAAGTGAAACCCTTGTTGAGGTCTAAAGCGTTCATGGAGGTAGATGCACACCTCCCATGCCGATCGAGAAGCCTAAGCTGTAGCCGCTTGGGTAAACTGAAAGGCTTAAGCCCCTATGCTTGATAAGTAATGGGCCCACTTAATTAGTTGGCAAAATATTATTTAAACTATTTCATTACATGAGTATTGTATCAACTTTATATAATTCAGGAAAACATGTGAGTTTTTGAAGAACACGGGAACAAACGTATCTGGGGTTTTGAAATCTCTTTCCTGTTTTAAGAAAAATGAACGTTTATGATTTGAAATGTAGAAGCAACCTCGCTTCTGCTCCAAATGTATAATTTTATAGTTAATACGACTCTAGATGATTTCATTTTGTTTACGAGCTTAATAAGTAATTTAAAATTCCTTTGACTCTTCTTTTAACTATTGATACATCCGTCATTATCTATTTAACACCATTTGATCTTAATGCCCCTTTTTGTTCTATTCTTTCTTTCAACACTATCATTGTCTTCTTAATTCATGTCATTGATGTTATAATTGTACATAATATTATTCATCTCATTTTCATTAATGTCACATTATTATCATTATAGTTGTTATGATTACGGCAACTGTCGTTATCTTTATCATCGTTGGCGTCCTTATCATTGCTGTTGTGTATAGTGCGAGTCCAATGATCAATTGAGGTAGAAATTTCTCTCTTTTGTAGTCTAAATATACATATAAATATTATGCAAAGAAAGTAGAGGGGATGATGTTTTTGTAATTGCCCCTATTGTTTATGGTTAAGACCCGTTTGGTGTTTTATTAATTTACATTTTGATTATTCTTCCCTAAAAAAAACAAAAAAGGGGGCTGCAAAGTTAACTTCAGTAAGATTTTCATTGAACCATGGATATGAACTGGCCAACAATAGTGGGTTAAAGTAAACAAGCATAGCTGTTATTAGTGTAGAACCCCACCATTTTTTATGGAGGCAAGAAACTGCCACTTTCCCATCCAACAGGCAGCCTCATAACACTTTAAGCGAACAAGGAACATACTGGTAAGAGGAGATAAAATCCCATCACCATGACGGGATAGCCATCCCAATCCAGGGAAAGACGTCTGTAATTACAAATTTGAAGTCTAAATTGAATTAAGATAAGAAATATGGAACAAATTTAATTTTTTGTATTTATGATAAAAATGGATACAATCTCTAAATATTTTATTAGAAATGAACAAATTAAACTCTGTTGATTCGATCTCTTATTTGTGACTTGATGGAGGGACGAAATAACTAGAATCTCGATCAAGTGTGTACTTCAATCTCTAGAGTAAATGACACGTTTTGATGTGCTTGTTGTCTCTTTCTAGAGGATCTTCTGTCAGAGAAATCTCTATTCTCGAATGATGGGGTGGAGCTATATTTATAAGGAGAAGCCTCCTCTCTCTTCTAGCGTTCACGGATTAATAGCCTTCCTGGGTCAATAGATGGGTCTTGAACTTGGGCCAATGACTTGGGAGTCTATTTAAATTGATAATTTGGTAGTTAATTGGGCTGGCGGCTTGATAATCTTGTAGGTCCATTAACTTGAGATTTTATTAGACCGTTGACTTAATAGTTGGTTGAGCCAAATAATTAAATCAATTAATTAGGACTAACTTTAATTAATTAATTTAAAGTATTTTGTGACGTAGCACATATTTGTATTGTTTTAGTGTCTGTAAATTGCCCAATCGAGACTAGGTCACGCAAGTGACTTGGAAGTGTTCAAGCGTGACGGGTGTCTCGATAAATATTTTTGGCTTAGTATTCAAAAAAGTCCAGTCGCCATGAATTTTTTTTATTAATTCGTTTTAGGGAAGGGAACTCAGCCATAATCATGACTTGCCAAAATATTGACCTGGTTGATCAATCGGATAATCTTGATTTCCTTTTGCTGCGTCCAAGCAAAAAACCTATCCGCCTCCTTACTCTTTTTTTTTTTTTTTTAATTTCAAGAGGTTTCCTCTCCTTTTTAATGCTTGACATGCCTTTTTCAATGCATTGGTATGCAAATTTGATTAAAGAGTGGCCCACAGGTGCTTTTTTTATTCCCAATGAATCAGTAATGTATGAAAGTATGATTTGAGGTTTTTTTTAATCGAATTGCTTAGCGTGTCGCATCTAACTTTCCTTGCCTCTCTCTCTCTCTTCTTTGTTTTTTAGTGTGTGTGTCAGTAAACACCCTCATATGGGTTAATTAATGAATGCAGATTGTGCTTCCCCATTCATGATTCACATAGCATTGTAGGGAGCATGCATGGCCACCTATCTACCGGAGCAACACCTGATCGAAATCTATCAACAAAAGCAACACCTCTAGGTAATTTGCTATTCCAGGGTTGCGCCTAGTGATGTGCCCCTTCTTTTTTTTTGGACTGATATTTTTTTCTCTTTTTTTTGGCTGCAGCATCTTTTGTTTTTTGGATTAATTTTTGTTTTTTTTTCATGGCTGCTTTGTTTGTTTCTTTTTTTTGATTGATTTTTTTTTTTTCATGGCTCATTGGGCACTTGACTTGATGATTTATTATTTCGTTCTTGGTGAATCTCTGCTTGACGCCTCTCATAATTTTATTGTTCCTGTCTTTTTTTTTTTTAACAACACTTGAGAATACCCACAAAAATAATTGAATTTTTTTGGGTAGAAATCTTGTGCTTCCTGAAGCCAATTGATCATAAATACTCAAGCAAGAAGTTCCCAAATGTACTTCTTTTGACTTATATGCATTTATATATTGCTCTTTTTTTCTTAAATATCACAGTTTCTTTTGTCATTAAAAAGAAATTTATATATATTTCCTTTGAATTGCATGAGCTAGTAGCGTCGAACGTGTCTCTCTCTCTCTCTCTCTCTCTCTCTCTCTCTCTCTCTCTTGGGTATTGTGGTCGTTTATCTGCAAGTTGATCGTTTTCAAGACTTGTTGTGCACAAGAGTTATCGGACTCGGTTTTTTAGACCTTGAGAAGAGAACCTCTGCATATGCTAGCAAGATCCAGTACTTGAAGACTAGTACGTGAGAGCAATCGGACTTGGTCTTTAGATTTTAAGAAGAGAGCCCTTGTACATGCCAATGGGTGTAGCATTTGAAGACTCGCTGTGCGCTGAGGTAATCGGACTCGGTTTTTAGTCTTTGAGGAGCGAGCCTTCGCATATGTTAGTAAGACATAGCACTTCAAGACTTATTGTGCGTGAGGGCGATCAGACTCGGTCTTTAGACTTCGACGAGAAATCCTAATAAGTGCTTAAAGCGTATATCATTTTAGGGTCATTTTGCTGCATTTTTAGGAAAAATTATATGCTTTTTATGATAGTTTATACTTCTTTTTCTTTTTTACGCTCGAGTATGGTTCTTTTCTGTGTTTTGCAGGATTCTGGACCTTTTTGCCCTTACTTTGACCCTAATTGAGTGTATTTTAACTCACCACGGATGCCCCTAAGTTGCTATGCCCGTGGAAGAGAGGAAGAATAGAAGAATGATGAGCCAGCCAAGACCATGGTTAGCCCCTAGTGGATGCCACGGTCCGTGGTGGAGGCATAACTGCTAATCTCTTCGTTTTCCCTCATCGTGTGGCTGAGGTTGATTGTGTTTTCTATAAATAAGGCGTCCCTCAGCAGCAGAAAGGAGACCATCATCCAAATCCATCATTGTTTCCACCATCTATTTAGAATTAGATTTCATTTTAGAGTGAGGGAGAGTAAGTAGAAGAAGAAGATTCGCAATGAAGTGGGATTAGGTTCTACAATCGAAGGATTCAAGCACGTATTTTGCCTGAGCAAACTCTTCTCTCTTCTCTTCTCTTTTCTCTTTAGATTTATCATTTTAGAGTAGTTAGATGTTTACTTTAATCATATGTGAGTAGTTTAATTTTTGTCTAGGGATTTAGTAGTTTATGAAAGTGTTGTTGGATCATGTTTTGTTGGATCACGTTTTAATTTAGAGAATTGTGCTTACCTTTATGATTGGTTTGATTTTCATTCTATCAAGTAATTATCATATTGTGAATAGATTTTTGGCCAAAGTTTGCTTGCACACTTGAAACAATCGGGTAAAAAATTGAAAGGTGACATTTAATTATTGGACTGCTTGATAAAACTTGACATAACTTCGTCTCGAAAGAGAGATTTGTATGTTAGGAGGATATAGAAAGTAATCGAAGATATTTAACTTGGATTAAGATAAATTAGTTTGAAAGAATAACTTTTGCTTGGTTTAGGCAAATTTGGTTGATTTCGAAAGAATAGACTAAATTTTTGGATATATTGCAATTCCTCGAGATTAATCGATTAGAGAAAAGCATATGTTCATAATTTTGATCCAATCAACTTTCATAACTTCATGAATTCCTAGGCGTTTTCTTCTTAATTGATTTAAAATTAGTGAATTAGAAGTTGTTAAATTGAAACCCCTTGAATTAGTCATAGTTGTTTCCTTATCTTTGTATTTTTATCAATCTAAGGTTTTGATTCACTTAGCATATCTTGATAGAATTAGCCCAATAGATCAACCTAGTCTTTGCAGGATCGACCTTGATTTACTACAACGCTACCGTGCGCTTGCGGCCGTATCAAAGGCCTCGCACATGCCAATTAGAAGTGCCGCTTGAGGATTGAGCCATGCTAATGAGCCTGCTGAGGATTTCATATCCTTGAAAACCAACCTGCTAGGGATTTTTTTCCTTTCGCCGTTTTTTTACAAAACTAACCACTTTTTTTTTTTTAATAGGTGCTCAATCATGGTACGATTTAAGGAATACAAGCAACAAGATACAATTTATCTTTCTGTCGTAGAACATGAAGAGACGAAAGCAGAGCTGGACATCACATTTATTGTTTACCCATCCTTGCTTCGTCCAGAGTTTGAGCAGATGCCCGTCGTCACTTGTTCTGACTTCGCATCACCGTTGACTACCAGGGCTGCAGATAGAACGCATGACGATATCCACCTTCTTCATAGCGCTAGCCATGACAATAGCTGCACCATCACCACTTTCCTGCTACTTGGGCGAAAAATTATTTCTGGTGAAGTTCGTTGGGGGCCAGCATTGAAGATATTTGGGAAATTCTCTTTCATTCTGAAATATTGGGAGCAGGTGGAGCACATTCTCTCATGCTTCAAATCCCACTTGAGGAGTTGCTGCCTCTTTGATGTAGTGTATGCTTCATTATACACTTACAGCCATGATCCTCACGTTATTCGTGCCTTTTATGAGGCTTAGTGCCCTGAGACCAACACTTTGCATACTATATCCGCGGAAATGTTGATATCTCTATAGGACTTTTATAAACTTAGTGGGCTCGCTATTTACGGGAAAATTTGTGATGAGGCAGTACCTAGCCGAGATGTATTATATTAACATCGTCAGAACAATCAGAGATTAATCCAGCCCATATGTGGATACTTGTTTGCCGCTTACAGCCGTCTTGAAAATGCCCATGTCTAAGGGGTTTGCACTGAACATTGGATAGATTTTTGGTGCAAGAGACAAGTTAAGCAAGAGTCCTTCTCGAGGCGACAAAGCTCTTCCAAGTTGCGTCTTATCAAATCATGACCTAAGTCAACTCATAATCCTTCAGGTGATATTCAGCCTATGACCCTACAGTGGACTCGAGAAGAATTCGCTGTCTTTGATGCACTTGAAATTCCTATTGATAGAAGAGAGAGCACCTATCTAGCTGCTTTTTTTTTCATACTGGTTATGCATTTTTGATCTTTCTGAAGATGAAAAAGGATTCATTCTTTCTAGCACCTTCGAAGTGGCTAGCAATATGGCAGTTGGATGCACATATAGTCTTACAGTGCCAGTCTTGGCAAACATTTATTGTGGCCTAAGTGGTATTTTTAGTGCGGGAAAACTCTCAACTTTTATGTCAGTCTTTCCTACTCATTATCTATATGGTTGGCTCGTATGTTACTTCAGTACCCACTATGTGCTACATCCAGCTCCAGTGAGTCCTTTAATGGTGCACTATTCTGGCTTTGGAGGGGCAATGAGTTTTGAGGACGCTCGAAGACATATCCATGAAGGGGCGATTGCTGATTTAGATTACACCATGCTTAGAAAAAATAAATATGAGACTTTGAATGATGATGGAACTCTTGGCTATGAGAAGCTTAGTTACCTAATAGCTCTCCGCTCTAGTTACCTACCTCTTTGTCGTGCGATGACTTTTTATGTCGTGCCTTATAGCCTACATCGATTCAACAGAAAATTTGGTTTCTGGCAGGAGCTACATGGTGCACTTAAACTTGACCCTAACACTCGGATCACATCCTACAATGATGCCTTATACTTTTGGATTGCCATCCTATCTAAGAACACCAAGTCCATAGCGACATTACCGAGCCAATGTTGGTGGTCTAAGGTGATAATAAGTGACCTCAGGGCCAATGTTCATGACTAAAAAATACCAGGATTGGTGGTCTAAGGTGACAATAAGTGACCTCAGCGCCAATGTTGGTCTTCTTCGGTAGAGTGCAGGACATGACCCATCTAAGTCCAAGAACAACACAAGGGGCAATACTTTAAAGGACGGATTTGATTTTGAGAACCAAGATTCTGATGCTGAACGGACCAACGAGTCCCTTGATATTCCTATTGTCAATCGAGGGGGGAACATTTGCAAAAACGATGACAGTGACCAGGATTTAGAAGCTAACTTTAAACGTCGTGGGCGCAAAAAATCTAAGACCGTCGCTACCGATACTTCCAGAGTACCTATTAGAGATAGTTTTTTCAATGATATCCCAAGCTATTCAAACATGCCTAACCTTAAAGATGTAACTTGCTCTTCTCTTTGTATAGAACCTTGCGAGACTCATCATAACCATTTTTGTTTACTTTAATTGCTTGACCTTTCCACTCCTTTTTTTTTCCCTATTTGATGCAGATTGGGGCGTTCGATTTAGTGCAGGAGGCTACCCCTATCATAGACGAGCTATAACTTGAGGAGGTTAATCTTGCAGTCAAGTTGTCAACTGCTAAAGCCAGTCTTCATGGTGGCAAGGACATAGAAGTTGTAAAGAGATTAGTATCCCCGGAGGGAGTTGGAGGATCGGTCTTGAAAGGGGTCGAAAATTTCCTGCCTCACCAGCACATAGTGAGCACTCAGTATTAGGGACCGACATCTCTTCAACTAGCAGCAAAAAGAATATCCACTATCGTCATGAAAACTACCAGCAATGAGGTCATGAAAGAAAAATCTATGTTTGTAGTGGTTTCTACCACTTCCTTTCGATCGGGTCCTGCTTCTCAAAGTATCATTCCTTGTGGCATATAGGCTATAGGTTCTGGCTACCTGAATGCTTTGAAGAATGCTTCATTTGATGAGGTATCAAAAGTGTATGAGGGCGCCTCCATGATGTACAAAAGCATTGAATGTCTCAATGGAGACCCAAATCCCCTGAGGAAGCTAATAGATGTTTACGTGAGCAGCGTATCCGCATATATGGCACTCAGACAAGCGACTTTGACATTTCATGATCTGGATGGCTTGGGTAAAGAGAAGGCTGCCTGCATTGAACAAGTCAACCAAGCGTAGCCCTATCTTATCGTAGTGCAAGAAGAGCTAGATGTCATTAAGGGCAAACATAAGAGTATAACTCAAAAAGTAGTTCAGCTAGAAGAGGCACTTTGTATTACTTATGAAGATGAACAAAAACTTTGGGGTTTACATTGAAGCTAACTTGTCATTAGTGGCCACTGTCGAGAAGCAAGTCACTGAGAAGAAACAAGCTCTTGCTTACCTTGAAGCTGTCCCCACTTTGTCTTAAGAAAAGGCTGAGAAGTTGAAGGAACATGAGTGTGATGTCCTAGAGTTGCAACTCTTACTGAACCCTGATAACTGGATGAGCACTATTTGATTAGGTTGCTTAGCTTATTGTACTTGCACTTGGATTGTTCATGTTAGTGAACTCTTGATACTCTCTGTGCAATAGTAATATTTTTGCCACTTCTTCATATCTTTCTTATGATTCATCTGACTACGCTTGCTAATTTTATTCACTAAGCTACCTAAATACTCAATAAAATTCTAATTTTTCAATGAGATCAAGTCATAATGTAGTTCAACCAACAGTGCTTCAATTATTTGTTTTGCCATTCACAATTTATATTCTTGTGGGTCAGGAGTAGTACAACATTTTTTTTTAAATTTTTTAGCCGTTCACAGTTTATACTCTTATGGGTTAGGAGTAGTGCAAGATTTTTTTTTTTTTTGGGTGAGCAGTTTAGGCTCGTACTTAGGAGCTTACAACCAATTTTCAAGGGTAGTAGCGCTTCAGAAACCTGCTATTTATCAGTCCTACTCGTACTCCTTCTGCATCAACTATCTTATAGACACCATTCAAGTAGACTTCACAAACAACATAGCAGCCGTCCTATTGAGGGGTGAACTTGTTCCCTATCCTATGCATCATGATGATCGACCTTCTTACTATGAGCACTTGATTCCCAACCTGGAACGAGCGAGGTCGAACTTTTTGTTGAATGCTCGTCATAGATGCGCTTGATAACACCCCAGTTTTTGTTACGCCTAAAGCCTTTTCTCATAAAGAGACTCCAACTCTGCTAGACGGAGTTTGTGATTTTCATCCTCATTTAAGCCTTCCAGTATAATGATGTGAAGCGATGGGATTTGAATTTCTAAAGGCAAGACAACCTCTACTCTATACACCAGCGTATAGAGAGTTAACTGTGTTGGTGTCTTATAGGTGGTTCGATAAGTCCAAAGTGCTTCTCCTAGTCTTTCATGCCAGTCCCGCTTGGATTCTGCTAGGCCATTTACAGGTGCATGGTACATTGAAGACTTATACTGAGTGAACTTAAATTTCTCACAGAGGCTAGTCATTAGCTTGTTAAAAAATGGTTTGCTATTGTCGGCGGTGATGTATCGAGGCACCCCATATCGATAGATGGTGTGCGTTCGAATAAAATCGACAACACTCTCCTTTTGACTTCTTTTAATGCGATTTCCTCCGCCCACTTAGAGATATAATCGGTGGCTGCAAGAATGTATAAATGGCCAGCTGAAGACTTAGGAGTGAGGGGCCCCATGACATCAAGTCCCCACTCCTCAGAAGGCCAAGATGCTACAGTTGAGTAGAGTGGTTCTAGAGGTTTATGAATAACGTTGGCGTGGAAGTGACAAGCGTCACACCTTTTTGCAAAGTTAATGTAGTCATGCACCATGGTGGGCCACTAATAGCCTATTGTTTTGATACAATCACACAATTTAGGCCCAGGCTGACGCGCACCATACACCCCCGAGTGAGCTTCCTCCATTACTTACTGTGCTTCCTCTTTGCCTAAGCACCTCAACCAAAGACCAAGGAAGGAGCGTCAATAGAGAGTGATGTTGTAACAAAGAAAATGTGACACTCACCTTTGGATTTTCGTCTTATGCCTAACAATATTTGGTAGCTTCCCATGCTTCAGATAATCAATGAATGGGTGACGCCAATCTTCTTTTTTCACCTTATAAACAGAGACTGCTTTAACTTCCTGGACGAATTCATCTTCTGATGGCATGACTGCCCACTTACCACAAACTGAAATCGTCATATTCTCTTCTGCCCCTAGTACAAAGTGGCTGTAAGAGTTGCGAGCGCATCAGCCATCTTGTTGGCACTCCTAAGAATGTGCTGCAACTTGACTGTATCTAGCTTATCTAAGATTTGGAGGGCCGGTGTTTGATATGGGATCAAATTGTTTTTCTTAATTTCATACTCCTCAAGAAGTTGATTAATGACTAATTGTGAATCACCGTACACATCTCAATCTTTAATGCCTGTCTGTACGGCCATTTGGAGGACTAAGATAAGTGCTTGATATTAAGCCATGTTATTGGAGCACAACTGAGTCAGTACGGGAGGATGTGTTTCTCAGGGGAAATGAGTACTACCCCTACTCCAGTGCCATCTTGTCATGCCGCACCGTCAAAGTACATCTCCCACGAGGGAAGAATGTCTATAACAAATACGTTTTCACCAGGTAGATCATCATTTAGTTCCCACTCGTCAGGAATTGGGTGATCTGCTAGGAGGTCTGCCAGTACCTGCCCCTTTTAACAACCTTTTGTGTACGTAGACGAGGTCGCATTATTCTAAGATAACAACTTACTTTGCTGACCGTCCACTTAGAACCAGCCTTGACAAGATATACTTAATTGGGTCAGCCTTAGAGATGACACGCACTGTGTGAGCTTGCATGTAATGCCTCAACTTGTGCATAGAGAACATGAGAGCCAAACATATCTTTTCGATTGGAGAGTAATTTAATTCAGCCTCGACCAAGGTTCGACTCAGGTAGTAAAGAGCTCTCTCTTTGCCCTCCTCATTTTCTTGTGCACATAATGCCCACAGTGATCTTTCTTGCGCCACAATGTAAAGTATCAAAGGCTTGCCAAGAATCGGAGTTCCTAGCACCGGTGGGCTTGATAAATATTTCTTGATACTTTTAAAAGCATTTCTACATGATTCATCTCATTCAAAAGGTGCCCCTTTCTTCATGAGGTGGCTGAAAGGGTGACGCCTACTGACCAAGTTTAACATGAACCTCCTGATGTACGCTAAGTGTCCCTGTAAACCATAAAGCTCCTTAAGGTTCTTAGGCTCGGGCTTGTCTTGAATCGCTTTGGCTTTAGCTTGGTCAATTTCAATGCCTCGATCTCGGATGATAAAGCCTAAGAATTTTCCAGAAGTAACACCAAATGCGCACTTAAGTGGATTCATCTTGAGTTGACATCTTTGTAATCTCTCAAAGATTTGTTGGAGATCACGCAAGTGGTCTGGCCTCTTTCTTGACTTGACCACTGGATCGTCGACATAGCACTCCACTGTCTTGTGCAGCATATCCTCAAAGATAGTTTGCATCGCCTTTTAGTGTATGGCTCTGGCGTTTTTCAATCCAAAGGGCATCACCTTGTAGGAGAAGATGCCTTTAGGTTTGCAGAAGGCTGTGGCTTCCTGATCTTCTGGCGCCATTTGAATTTGATTGTATCCTACTGTGCAATCCATAAAGGATAGAGCTTCATGTCCTGTTGTAGAATCAATCATGAGTTCCGTCGCAGGTAGTGGAAAATCATCTTTACGGCATGCATCATTGAGATCCCGAAAATCCACACAAACACGCAGTTAACCATTCTTTTTCCTTACAGGGACAATGTTCACAATCCATGTTGAGTACTTGACTTTGTGAATGAATCCCGCCTCTATGAGTTTGTTGACCTCCTTTTCAATTTCTGGTACTAGCTTTGGTTGGAAGCGTCGTTGGGGCTATTTCTTAGGTGAAATGCCTTTTTTGATAGACAAGCGATCGACTGCGACTTTTAGGTCTAACCCGGGCATTTCTTTGCACCTCTAAGCAAACACATCTTTGTACTTTGATAGGAGATCAAAATACTCCTTTTCCCTTTAGGCATAAGCAATGAGCTTACGTAGAGGCTCCTCACTAGTTCCAAGATTCAACTCTTTAAGTTCATCCACTGTGGCTTGCCCTCCGTCTTCTAGAGTCTCAGACTGTGATGTGATTAGAGGAAGCTTGTTCCTCTTGCTTGAGTTCCTCTTTTGGGCCCAGATTAACCCTATGGCCAGTGAAAACCACTGTGCGTCTCTTGATTCTCAGTGACCCCTCCGTCTTCACATCTAGAGTCGACAAGCGTTTCATATGAAAATGAATAGCACTTTAGACTTCATTTATTTCGCCAAGACGACCAAATACTGAGCCCCTTTCTTGTGCCGATGACAAGCCTGCCAATTCTTCACTTGACTTGATCTTGGTGAAGACTGAAGGTTTGGGTTGTGTGCGTACTTTTAACCTCCAGAAAGTAGAAGACTTTGAGACTTTACCATTTCCACTCTGTTGAGCACAGAAGTGCATCCTTGTAAAGTGGAAGAATGCAATCTATCAAACACAGAAGATTTTGGTTTATTGTTGACATCCTCCACATCACTTTCGATAATCTCTTCTACTGCAATACACTAAGCAAGAGACTACTTATCCTTACGTTGCCCTGAAATTTAGACAGGTTGAGGTGGTACATAACCGAGGCCTACCTTCGGAACTTCCATGACACTACCTTGCTCTTGTATTTTATTTTGTGTCTCATTGATGCCATAGGGCTTAGCTTTGATGACATGCCCCAAAGAATCTAGCTTATTGAAGTCAAAACCATATTTCTTCATCAGCTTGTGCGTATTCAGATCAAACCCATCATCGGTGTGCACCTTTGGCAACTCACTCTCTTCCTGAAGTGAGCCCTTGGAAGAAACAACGAAGCCAGAGAGAGGGGCTCTAGCTACCCTGCTTTGGCTGGCTTTATGAGTTAGAAGCACACCTTTATCTTCAAGGATACGACAATCGGTCTCCTTGAATTTGCTAATAGGCTTAGTTGCACTTTCAAGAGTTGTGCATTTACTGAATGACGCTTCACCATCCTTGCGGCGGGATTTAAGAAGGTACCTGAACACTGGCGCTGCTGGATTCGTTGCAACAACTACTTTCTTGAAGAAAGGATTCGTCGTTATTTGGCTACTTTCCTTCTCATATTGTTGCGATTGTTTGACATTACCATTAGTGCCACCGTTTGTCGTCACATGAATATCTTCATCACTCATTTTACCAGTAGAGGAGATAAAGGCTAACATTGTTTCCTTCAAAGGGGTCCCTTCCTCGAAGAATCTCGCATCGACGAAATAAGATTCAGCCTTAGTAAATGGCTTAACATCATTATTTATCTTCTTCTCTCCATCGTGGTAATACTTGAGGCATTGGTGTAAAGTTGATGCCACTACCCCATGCTCATGAAGCCAAGGTCGTCCTAGCAACAACTTATATGAAGTTTTTGAATCTATCACATGGAAGATAGATGTTGTGACCAGATCATCCATCGCCAACTCAAGGCGAATCATGTTGATGGCACGTTGACCCTCCAGGTTGAAGCCTTGTATCATCATCCAACTCTTAGAGAGTTCCTCAACAGTAATGCCTGAGTCGTTCATAGTAGACTTGGGCATGATGTTGACCGCGGAGCCACCACCTACCAAGATGCATTTGACTTTTTGCCCCCAAATATAGCCAATGACAAACAACAAACGATTGTGGGTTTTTACCCATGCAATAGATCGTCATCTGTAAATGATACCACCATGTTACAAGTGGCGCACTGAGCTTGAAGCTTTGCAGGCTCTTTGACTTCCTTTACTTTATTAGCATATGACTTTGCATGGCGCATGGCAGCCACAACTTGCTTGCGCATCTCTTCAGGCAACTGAAAATTTCTTTCCAACTTATGCGTTTAGGCAAAACTTCTAAGACGACGAGAACTCTGTCATCTGTATAAGAAGAGGATGCCTTTTGGGCATCTTCTTGTGCATCTTCCTCATCCTCCTCATCTTCAAGCTCAGAACATGAAGCCATGTTAATCGCAACCTTCTTAAAGAAGTCCCTTGGGAAGAATTCTTCTAACGTAATAGGGACAAGAGGTTCTTGTTCAAGCAGATCAACTGGTTGAACTTCATGCCTCTTACCAGAATTAGGCTTCTTCTTCCCTTTAGGGCATTGAGGTTTCTTATTTCTGGTGTGACTGTTTCTTCGACGGAGTGGGGGGGTTGAACATGCCCTTGCTTCCTAGGCTTTCGTCTAGTGACGAGCGTCCATCCTTCATTATCGTCATCAGGAATGTCTGGCACATACTAAGCCTCCACAAGTGTCGCGGGAACCATTAATGAAAGCATTACTGGCTCAAAGCTTCCAAATTGTATGGCAACCAACTCTTCTTTCGTTGAAGGAGGCAAGTCACAATGCTCACACCAAATTGTCGTGTGATTGGTTTCAGCCGCCTCATCCAAGTCCAGGATGATAGTTCCATCCTGAGCCAACTGCATAACACGCTTCTTGAGCATAATGCACTTTTTAAGAGGGTGACTAATGACCCTGTGATGCCAATAATACTTCAGGCCATTAATCTTGCCTACTTCTTCGGCGCATTTTGGCCTCGGTGATACCCTTTTCCAACAAATCATCCAACATGCCTGACAAATCTGAGTCAGGGAATGTGTACTTCTTTTCTTGAAACTCTTTCAATGTGGGGCGTTTCTTTCCAGCATCTTTTGTTGATGGGCGCCGCTTTTCCTCTACTCATGATTTCTCTGAAATTTGGATCGGTTTACTTATAGTGACCGACATGGATTCTTTGGTCAAGTTATTAGAATACTTAGAATTTTTCTTAAAGTCACCCTTGTTCTTCCTCGCTTCAAAAGTAGGGGAAGCTTTTCCGTAACGATTAGCTATCATCATCTCCATATCATGGTTCTTAGTAGCCAACTCTTGGAAGGTCCTGGGCCTGCTCATTTGTAGGACATAAAGTAAGTCCCACTCCATGCCCTGAGTGCACATCTCTACTACAGAAGTCTCAGATAACCGATCCTTACACTCGAGACTGACTGAGTGCCAGCGGTTGATGTAGTCAAGAACAGGTTCATCTTTCCACTATTTAGTATTTGTTAGCTCAGTCATACTAATAGTGCATGGGGTGCTATAGAACTTGTTGAGAAACTCTTACTTTATCTGCTCCCAGCTATCAATGGACTTGGGCAACGTATCGGTATACCAGTCGAACGCGATGCCCTTCAAAGTTTGGACAAATTATTTAACCAGTAAGTCGCCGCTACTGCCAGCATTGTTACACGTCTCAATAAAGTGCACAACATGTTTTTTGGGTTTCCTTTCCCATCAAATTGGTTGAATTTGGGAGATTGGTAACCATAAGGCATCTGAAGAGCATTGATCCTCTTCGTGTAGGGTTTGGTGTAGAGATAACTCTCCTACGAGCCGACCCCTGGCTGAGTTTTGACAACATTGGCAATTAACTCCTGAATTTATTCAGTAGTCATTACGCTTAGAGATGAGTCACCTTGTGGCTTGTAGGCCTTTCTTGACCCGCCATCATCCTCGGAAGCCTTACTTCGACTAGACCCTTTTTCATCCTCGTCACTGCTTGCCCCTTTATTGGATAATGCACGTGGCCCTTTGTCCAGTCTCTTCAGCAACTTAGCAATATGTTCCTCTTGGTGCTTGATATGTGCATCTTTCTCTGCACACTCCTTAGAGAGCCTTTCCAACGTGGCCTTCATGCTAGCGAACTCTTCTTCAAATTGACAGCTCCTATTATCATAGCATGCATGATGACTGTAGGGGATGATTGAGCTTCATATTGTGGAAGGGCTGCCTTGGTGATGACGCAGAAGAATCGCTGCTGCAAAAATGTTTCACTTTAAAAAATGGAGATTGATGCTTCGTCTTTAATTCTTGAATGGATTTCCCCTTGAGAGGATCAACAGACAGAATTTTACTGGCTCTGTCATGGACGTTGGAGTCAGCGTTGTCGGTTAAATGTAAGGATGCAATTGCAACTGCTCTTTTTATGACAATGACTGCTGCAGCCCTCGCTATGTTTCTTGTCGCCACTCCAGTACTTTGCTTACTAGAGGTAGTGTTAGAGTTGGAGGATCTTTGTTGGAAAGATCCGGATTTCTTCTTCAAAGGTAGAGAGATGGCACTTCTTGTGGCCATATATTCGTTGCAATGAGTTGGTTGAAAATTTTAGATTTCCAAGAGAAGGAGATGAGAGGCAAAGACGTCCCACCGGGCGTGTCAGAAATTTGCAACCATAAATTTCAAGTCTAAATTGAATTAAGATAAGAAATATGAAACAAATTTAATTTTTTGTTATTTATAATAAAAATGAGTACAATCTCTGAATATTTTGTTACAAATGAACAAATTAAACTCTTCTGATTCGATCTCTTGTTTGTGACTTGATGGAGAGCCGAAATAGTTTGAATCACGATCAAGTATGTACTTCAATCTCTAGAATAAACGATACGTTTTGATATGCTTGTTGTCTCTTTATAGAGGGTCTTTTGTCAGAGAGATTTCTATCCCCGAATGAGGGGGGTAGAGCTATATTTATAGAGAGGATCCTCCCTTCTCTTCTAGGGTTTGCAGATTAATAGCCTTCCTGGGTTGATAGATGGACATTGAACTTGTGCTAATAACTTGGAAGTCTATTTAAATTGATAACTTGGTAGTCAGCTGGGCTGGTGGCTTGATAATCTTGTAGGTCCATTGACTTGTATTGGACCGTTTACTTGAAACTCATTTGAGCCTAAATAATTAAATCAATTAATTCAAACTACTTTAAATTAATTAATTTAAATTATTTTGTAACGTAGCACATATTTATATATATTTTTTTAGTGTCTACAACGTCTAAGTAGTGACTTCTGCTTTATGTGCAAAGGAGGGTGAACAGACGTTGTATGTGCAACAGGAAATTTGAATCAACGGATCAGTTGTTTCATTGTTGATTCACTAGGGCTCTTTGGGAACTTGCTTTTAGTTGCTTGGATATTTCTTGGGTTGCTTCCAAATCTATTGGTAGCTATCTCCTAGCTTGGGGAGTTTACTTCAGCAGGAAAGTGAAGAAGAAGAAGGCTGTGGTTTTACCTCAGGTGATTCTTTTGAAGCATTTAAAGAGAGAGAAATTGAAGATTATTTAATGGTGTATGAACTTCTCTTGATTGCTTGGAAGACAACTTCATCAAGACTCTTTTTGGATAACTAGAAGATTTGCCCTTGCTCTTTTAATATGGCTAACTGTGTGAAAAGATTGTATTTTGGTCATATGTAATTTGTGTTGGATACTAGCTGTGCATAAAAATCATTTGATAGCTATTTATTGATGTATTACCTTTTCCTTATCCAAAAAAAATGGTGACTTCTACTTGAATGTGTGGTAAGTTGATATTTCCAAGTTAATTGACAGAGAATCAGCAGGTCGGTTCAGAAAATCTCACCGTTGTATCACGAAGCCAATATACTAGCACTGGCAAGTATCCCTTGCCTCAAAGTATAAAATGAATTGAGGTGGCAAGATCATCATATATGTCATTCTTTGACATACTTTTCATTTTAAAAAAAGGAGACAAAGAACCAAGGCCACTAGGGCCTTGGTGTTGATACACACAGAGAATCACAAAAGACTAGAAGCACCCAAATTGAACATACTGGAGTTAAAGAGTAGCCACCACTTGAACCTGTTGTTTGTTAAGACAAAAGAAAGGGAGATCAGTTAAAATGTTGAATAGACTATTGACTCTAGAAATCTCTGGGTAGAGATAAGACTACTTACATCATCTTCCTAGACCCAGTTAGGGTTGAACCAACATTTTGGGTTGGGGTGGGAGGGGGGTTAGTTTTGTGTTGAAGAGACTATTCTTTGAGGAACACATAGGAGAAGCATACCAGGAACAACTTAACCTCAATGCAACTATAACGGACACAATGTTAAAGGTGGAATGAATAGTTGATCATGTTCAAGACGAGAAGCCTAAGCTTCTTAAACACTTTATGATGAAGAAGATGAATTTTGAGGATTTCTTAAAGGCTTCTCTTGAGGGTATGTTCAAAACTATAATTTTTGAATCCTTTAATTTAAAAGCTGCTTTAATTGCCTATAAATCATACCTGAGCTTAATGTTAGCCACATATTAGTCACTATAATTAGCCCCCTGACTTTTCTATTCTTTACACACACAAACTAAATCTTTCTATGATGGGGAAATGATGAGATTATTAAGGAAAGAAAATCAGAGATGTCTGGTCTACAGTCTGGGTGGGTTGAGGGAGGGGAGAAAGTGGGAGTTTGTATAAGTTTTTGATAGCGATTAAATTTTTATATGTTTTCTTTTTTGATGAGTAATAAAAAATTACATTAATATGAGTACATGATGCCAAAAGTATGGCACCCACCTACCAAGGCGGGCTACTGGGTACTACAAAAATCTTCATGCCCTCATCCTATCTTAAAAAATCCCATCTACAAAATCCAAAAAAATCAATGACTAAATTTTATATCTTTTTATATATTTCTTCCAGTATATATTTAATCGCAGAAATGCTATAATTGTACATAATATAATTCACCTCATTCTTATTAATGTCACATGATTATCATCATCGTTGTTATTATTATAGGTACTATCTTTATCGTCATCATCATTGTCATCTTTATCATTGTTATTATGTATACTAGTAGGATTATTATTACTACTACTTTTATCATCATCATCATCATCATCATTATCACCATCATCCAACTTCAAATACATGGTTTTCGGTACAAATCGAAGGGCATTCGTTTTATTCATCCTTGTAAGTCCCAAAATATTTAAATAGTCATTAGCACATCCATAACCACAAAACTCATTACTTGATAAAAATACACGAATCATACAAAACTCATCCAAATTCCCAAATTAATTCCAAATTTTATATTAAGAATATTTATCTCAAAATCTTTGAAAAGTTACATTTCCCTCCATCTTTTCCTTCACCTCACACTACACTACACTCACAGTTATCATTATTAATCCAAATTCCCACTAATTAACATTTCATCACTTTAAATAGCCCACAAATTCATATTAATTTAGTGAATTTCAAAACTCCTAAAGTTAACCCAATTTCCCTCCTTTACTCCTGCACCTTTAAACTAAAACACCCTCTTTCATGGCAACAATACACAACACCATACCCACATATATCCAACCAAATTTTATAAAATTATTCATCCAAGTTCCATAAAATCAATGAAACAAAGCTTGAGCTCACCTTCCACCACCAAACCCTAACTCACCATAATCACCCTTAAGCTTCCAAGCATCTCCCAATTCAAATTCATCATCACAGCCCGAGAAAAACATAAATTAACATTTATTTAATCTAACCAAAACATTTATTAACAAATTCAACAACCACATTAGTATCAAAGGTCATTAGAAGATTTGGGCTTCACCTTCTCCACTTAAATGAACAAGTCAAAGAGAAGTAAAGTGGTGGTAACTCATATTTTTATGTGAGATTTAATCCTACTTAACCTATTCTTAAAGTTTTTGAGATGTATTTTCAAGAGATAATAATGTATAATTTGTATGATTTTTAGGTGAGACGAAATATGAATTTGAGTATAGAATTGACAAAGTTGATATGTTTTCTTCAAGCCCAGAAATTCCAGCCTAGCAGTACCTAAAAACACACCCAAAAAAAAAAAGGTCTAACCTATTTGGGCATGTTCTCTTCTTGCCTATCAACCCGGGGCCCAAGTCCTTGCACCCAACCTTCTCTCCCTAGCCATATGGGCCTGGTCTCACAGCAACAGTGAAGCCCAGAGGCTCAGCTGGTCCAATCCCAGCACCTCCAGAGCTCCCTCACACTCCCTCTTTTCTCCTCTCATCGTGGGCCTGTTTCTTTCCACTCGAGGCCCAGTTCGGGCTTCCTTTCTAGCGCACAGTAGACAAGGCCCATTTGCGTAGCAGCATCTCAGCTCTCTTTCAGTCCCTCTCTATGGGCAGCTGTAACCCACACTTCACTCTGTCTTCTCCGTTTGGACCTATTCTGCATGACCCTTCTTGTAACCATCTGCTTTGTCCGCTTGGCCCAGCACCCATTACCAGCAGTTAAGTGTGTCTTCTAGTGACCATGTTCCAAATGGATTACTCAAAGCTAATTAATCAAGATTAATTTTTAGCTAAAGACTATCCTTTTCTCATGCAAATCAACCACATAACAGCCAAGGATTTAATCGAAATTGATTTTTCATTAATTTTTGGGCGCCAAGTGGGCTGAATTGTCACTATAAAAGGGGTCAAGGTTGGAGCAAAAAATAATCATCCACTCATCCAAGCATTCCCCTATTCTCTTATCTTCCATCTTCCATTTTTTTAGAGTAGATAGTCTTTTGCAAGACAACTATTTAGGTTGAGGTCCTTCAGGAGTTTAGAAGAAAATAAGCTTCGTTAGTTATTTTTATCTCGTCTTCTCACCTCATTTGCTTGTCCAATTTGAGAGTTTGGACTTATTCTATAGTTTTATGTAATTAAGTATCAAAGTTTGCACATAGAAAGTGAAATATACTAATATTGAGAGTATGATTAGACCAACTTCGATGGTGTTTTCACTAACTATGGTCGGCTAAAATACTCATTTAGGATTAAGATAGATCCTTAATTAATAATACTGATTTGCTAATGTCTTTTGGGGTTATTTTTGTCTCTTATATTGCATAATTTTGAGTTTATATTTGACCTAACCTACTTTTGCATCTTAATGCTATTGTTTATTTGTCTTGATTATAATGGTTTAATTTGCTATCTCAAACATATATTAATTAAACCTTGTAGGCTAATATGATGTTATACAATTGGGTTTAAAATTATAATAGCTAAAATCGAATAATTTATGCTTGACATTAGATGAGTTATGCCTAAAAAGAATGATTCATGCTAAATTACTAGATAAATAATATCATTTGAAAATTATAATTAATCTTTCTAATTGAAGGCATAATACTTGTAGCTTAGGTTGAATAACAGACTAATTGAACCCCATTTGAGTTAGTAATTGAATATTTGCGTCGTTGGTGAAATCAAACTCCTAGATCTTTTTCTTATTTGATTTCTCTCTACATTCTTGGCTCGTTTGCTTTTCTTTTGTTTCTTTGATTCATATTGATAATTGAACTCCTCACTTAAATTATTCTTTATAATTGGAAAAGTTAAATTTAAAATCACTATTATTTCTTGTGGGGTCCACACTCTATACTCGTTAGTTTACATACAACTAATCTTGTGCACTTGCAAGTGAAAAAGGTTTTTAAAACTAAATATAAAATCTACACCAAGTTATTGGTGCCATTGTCGGTGAACGAGTAGTGATTTTAAATTTTCTTTTCCTTTCATTCTATTTATTTGTTTGTTTATTTTTTCCCCTATTCTTCTCAACCCCATCCTTTTATTTTTTATTCATTATTTTATTTTATTTATTCCCCATTTCCTTCTAATCTAACAATTTTATTTCTTTTCTTCCAAATCCCTTCTAATCGAACTATTTTCCCCATTCCCTACTAATCTAATCTAACAATTTTTTTAATTTCATTTATTTTATTCTTTTCATTTATTTCCCCTTATTTTTGTTCAATCCCCCCCTTTTTATTTAATTTATTAACTTTTTTCATTATTTTATTTCATTTTTCATTTTCCCCCTTCCCTTTGATCTTTCTTCTTTTATTTATTTTATTATTTTTTTCTTTTTTTTTTTTCATATTTTGTTTGGTGGTTGTTGTGGTGGTGATTTTATACTATTCTCTTGATTGTTTGTGGGTATCTGCATGGTAGATGTCTTTATTCTTAGATTTTGAAAAATATAATTTTGATTTTGAATGTTCTCTTAGTAGGGTAAAAACTAAGAAATGTGAATCTAAGAAAAAAATTGCTAAAGAACAAACCCTACCTAAGCGACTTAAGGAATATTTCACTTCTGCCAATCATGACTCATCTATGAGTACTCGTATGCCCATTGCAAGGGGTTCATTTGATATTAAGCATTCCCTCATCCAAATGGTTTCATCCTTTTATGGGCTAGAAAATGGAAATCCTTTCAAGCATGTTGATGCATTTTTAGAGAAATGTTTTACTATCTTCTTAAGTGATGTCTCTAGTGATGCTCTTTTTTTGCATCTTTTTCCTTTCTCTTTAAAAAATAAAGCTAAAGTTTGGTTGGATATTAAGAGAAATATCACCACTTAGGGTCAAATGCAAAAAAAATTCTTGAAAAAGTTTTTCTCTATTGGCAAACTAACTGCTTTAAGATGTGCTATAACCACTTTCTCACAAAATAAAAATGAACAATAGCATGAAAGTTGGGAAAGGTTTAAAGAATTATTGCGAAGTTGTCCTCATCATGAGGCCCCTATGTAGCAACTTATCCAGAGTTTTTATTTTGGTATAGATGAGCACAATAGGCAAATGGTTGATGCCTCTTGTGGTTGTAGTTTCTTGTATAAGACTTCTGAAGAAGTTTGAGCATTGTTTGAACATTTGAGTGAAAATTCACATTTACATGCGACTTCCTCACATTTTAATTTGCCTAGGTAGTTGGGAAGAAAAGGTGGAATTTATGAGGTTTTACACTCGGTTGACCTTTCTAGTAAAGTTGATACTTTAATTAAGAAATTTGATCAATTGTTGTGTATGAGCAAAGTGTCTAATGCCTCCTCCTTGCCAGATATGTGTTTAATTTATAATAGTCTCATGCATGCTTCTGTTGATTGTCCATGTGTTGGTAAGTCTAACTGTGTGACTCAACAAGTGAATGTTGCCCAAGGATTTCCTCCATTCAATTATCCTTATTCTAATACTTATAATCATGGTTGGAGGAATCATCCCAATTTCTCATGGAGGTTTCAAAATGTTAAGAATCCTTAAGCCCAGTCTAGCAGACCTACCCCTCATAGTTTCCAAAAACAGAGATATACTTCTCCTTCTCATCAAGCTCCATCTGGGACCTCTGATATTGACAAGTTAATATCTACTCTTGATACCTTGATTTTCATTGTACAAAATGTTGATTCTAAGGTCCAAGGAATTGAGTTTAACATTCATATTGTTGACTCTCACTCACAATTATAGGTAAGTTAGAAACCCAACTTAGGCAACTAGCCATAACTGTAGGTAAAAGAGAAAAAGAAAAACTTCTAAGTTATCCCATACTAAAACCTAAAGGCCAACAATATGAACAATTGAAAGCTATAATAGTCCTTAGGAGTGGTAAAGAAGTTGACAATAAGTGAGTGAAAAGCAACATGATAAAGAGGAAAGACTTAAGACCATTGAGAGTGACCTTGAAACTGAAAATGACTTATCCCTTACTATGTTTAACCCTATTGTCATATATAAGCCAAGGGTTCCTTACCCTCAAGCTTTAGATACATCATTCCCTAGTAAGAAAGATAAGCAAAGAAGTGACATTTCAGAGACCTTTAAGCAAGCTAAGGTCAATCTTCCTCTTTTGGAAGTGATTAAGATCCTTGCTTATACTATGTTCCTTAAAAACATGTGCACTTTTAAAAGAAGTCTAAAGATAAAAAGTCTAAAAAGGTTCTTCTATATGGACAAGTGAACTCAATTTTGAAATTTGACACTATACTTAAGTTCAAAATCTAAGTGTTCCTACTATTTTATGCTATATTGGTAATCACAAAATTGAAAGGGCACTTTTGGATTTGAGTTCTAGTGTTAATTTGATATCGTATTCTATTTACTTAGAGTTGGAATTGGGTGAATTGAAACCTTCTAACTATACCCTTCACTTGATTATAGGTCAGTAAGGACTCCTAGGGGCGGATAGACGATGTCCTAGTTCAAATTGATAAAGGATTCTTTCCTATTCACTTT
Organism: Carnegiea gigantea; assembly: GCA_029747015.1. Taxonomy (NCBI): domain Eukaryota; kingdom Viridiplantae; phylum Streptophyta; class Magnoliopsida; order Caryophyllales; family Cactaceae; genus Carnegiea; species Carnegiea gigantea. The sequence continues at coordinate 535,343 of JAKOGI010000390.1, read as the reverse complement.
GTTGTGTTGGACATGGACCCTAGTCATGCTTCTAAGTAAATCCCTCTTATTTTAGGACGTCCCTTCCTAGTCACAGATAATGCTACCAGTAACTGTAGGTTGGGCATGATGGATGTCTCGGTTATAAACACGAGGGTTAGACTTAACATTTTTAAAGCTTTCCTCTCAACCTGTGTTTGAAGATGAATCTGAATGCTTCTTTGTCGATGTGATTGATGAAATGATTAGGGAAGCTTTACTTGCTATTTTTGAGCAATGATCCCTTAGGAACCTGTCTCTCCCATGGGATTTGAGCTTATTTGACTTAGGAAGTACAATAGATAAGATGGATTCTACTTTTAACTCTACTCCTCTTCTTAGGTCTTCCCTTTGGGTGTCCAATTATGAACCTCTCCCACCTTTGGTAAGTTCTCCTATGCTACCTTTTGTTATGTCCCCACCTAAACTTGAGTTAAAACATCTCCCTGATTCACTCAAATATGTGTTTCTAGGCCCTAAAGAGGCCCCACCTATTATTATATCTTTTGTTTCATCTTGTGATCTGAAGAAAAAGTTGATTCGTGTCATGCTTAGTCATAAGGGTGCTATTAGGTGGTCAGTTGCTCATTTGAAAGGAATTATTCCCAATATTTATATGCATATAATTCACTTAAAGGATGATGCTAAACCTATTAGGCAAATGCAACGTAGACTGAACCCCCACATGAAAGAAGTTGTTCAGAAAGAGATAGTAAAGCTTTTAGATGCAAACCCAATTTCTAATAGTTAATGGGTAGTCCAGTTCAAGTGGTCCCTAAGAAATCTAGCATAATTGTGGTTAAAAATAATGAAGCAGACCTAATTCCTAGTAGACAGACCACGGGTTGAAGGGTGTGTATTGATTATAGAAAGCTAAATTCTGTCACTAGAAAGAACTATTTTCCTCTCCCATTCATTAATCAAATTTTAGAAAAATTTACCAGACAAAGTTTTACTGTTTTCTAGATAGGTATTCTAGTTATAACCAAATACCTGTCTATCCTGATGACCAAGAAAAAATGACTTTCACATGCCCATCGGGTATATTTGTAATACCCGTCACTTAATCATGTTTAATTGGTTTCAATTCTTGCATTAGTCATATGGTTATGACTAATTAGAGCTGTGACCCATGCGTTTTTCTACTGATAAATGAAGCCATGTTTCATTGAAAAATTACTTTAATGCGAAGCTTTCTCAAGACCATGTAAAGTCTCATATAATTATGCGAAAGTATATAATTTATCGTACATATACGTCTGTGCCCAAGTGAGATCGATAATTTTTCAAACCATAATAATTTCTTAATAACTAAGAAAAGATATAAAATTATTGAATCACGACCGACCAAATATATGGCCAATCTCTAGCCATGTGGAAAAGGAAAAGATAGAGATAAGCTTGCATTTAATGTTGATATGACAATGTAATTATCAAAGCAAAGAAAAAAGGAAAGATTTTGAAATAAGCTCGCATTAATTATGATATGACAAGGTAATTATCCAAAGAAGGGGCGAAAAAAAAAGAGTCGTACTAATCAAAGGGGGCGGTGGCCATTTAAATGACATGTGGGTTTTGGAAATAAGCCACCCAAGAGAGTCAACCCTCCCTCTTCTCTCTCCCACATGTGACACCCCCCTATCCAACAGCTTTTGGCTCAATTTGTCATGATTTTGTGAAGGAAATGTTAAGAGGCTTTAAATTTCCTCAAAATTTATATCGTTAGTGATGATATTTCTAAGGAATGCATATTTTCCAGCGAGCGCTAATGAAGAGTTATGGTTAATTTAAGAGGGAAATGGGGATTCAAACAAGGGGATCTCATTCCACCCTTGCTGTTTATGATTGTAATGGAGGTTTTTGCTAGAGCTATCAATCGCCATATCTAAAGAGTCATCTAATACCATGCCAACTAGCTTTTGTATATGACTTAATTATCTTCTGTAGGATTGAGACACGACCAATGCAATTTTTGATGAATACTTTTCATGCGTTTTCTTGATATTATGAAATGCAAATAAACTTGTAGAAATCATAAATAGTTATTATTGGAGCTATTGTATCTATCAAATAACAATCATTGCAAGTGATTCGTTCATGAAGGCAAACTTCCATTTAGATATGCACAATTTCAACAAGAAGACTTCCATATTAAATTGTCAACTATTTAGTTTAAGAGATCACAACTAAAATACAAGTTGGAAGAGCAGAAAATTCCACTAGCTAAAAGTGTTGCGTTAGTAAAGTGTGGTAATATAGCAGGTGTGGCACCTTGGGTTTTAAACTGAGAAGCCTAAGACTATGACCAGAGCTATTTAAGACTCACGAGCATTAATTTTCATAATTAATATAGAGTGTCACTGAATCTATTTCCAAAAAAGACATCCTAAAAGGAGAAACCAAAAAGAGAAGAGTATAAATAAATTCTAAAGATAAGTTACTGCTTGTACCCTTCAAATATGTCTGAATTTACATTCGCTAATATTACCAAGTTTTATTTGGTGGCTGGAACCTTAAGGATCCATTTCATTGTTCATCATTCAAAGCAATATTCAATGTTTAATGTTCAATATTCAATGTTCATTATTCATAGTTTCTGCTAGTAGAATTCACAGTTCGGGCCTTTTCTGTTAAAAGGAAAATTTATAGTTCATTGTTCATTGACGCCATGGCCAATGTTCATATGTTCGGGTCCCCATCTAGGTCGAGGAATAATTAATTTCATAGTCAATGTTAAATGCAATCTTCCTCAAAGGATGTTTGACAAGCATAGCTTTAAAATTATACAATCACTGACTCCTGGTAATAAGTTATTGCATGCACAAGGGTAATGTATTGAGCTATAGCTCATTTTTCCACTATTTGTATTTTTCAAACTGTTTTAGAAAAGGAGAAGCAACTCAAAGTAAAGCAGGAACCTACAGAGATTCAGAGTCTAGGAAAAGTGGGTCAGAGCAGTGATTGCTAATCCTTTACCCTAATTAATCATTTTGAGCGCTTGAAAAATGACTTATGTTTTGAGCACGTGTGCAGCCTCAGTGAAATGTAAATTCCTTATGGATGTGATTAAATCATGGTGTTGTGCCTACTTTGAAATGTTTAATAACCTTCTTAGACCTTATTTGGTGCAATTATTATAACTGGCAGATGTTACTTATCTAGTCGACTTTATATCTTTATTTGCAGCCTTTATCCCTATGGGATGTCGATAATGCTCTAGCTTGATAGTGCATTTCGCCGGCGTGTAATGCTTATTGATAAAGGCATTTAGAAGGCGATTAAGCTGGGGCATTACAATGTTCGCATATCGGAGTATACCTTTGGATTGTGTGATGCACCTTCCAAATTTCAAAGATGCATGATGGCCATATTTTCTTATTATATTGATAATTTCATGGAGGTGTTTATAGATGATTTCTCTATTTTTGGATTTTCATTTGATGAGTATCTTGCTAATTTATCCACTATGCTCAAAGATGTGAAGAAGTAAATGTGGTCTTGAGTTGGGAAAAGAGTCATTTTATGGTCCAAGAAGGAATTCTGTTGGGTCACAAGGTGTATAAAAAGGGATTGAAGTTGATAAGGCCAAGGTTGATCTAATTTCTAATTCGCCTGTTCCTTCTTTTGTGAAACAAGTTAGATCTTTTCTTGGCTATGATGGTTTCTATAGGAGATTTATTATGGATTTTAGTAAAGTGGCCAGGTCGCTTAATAATCTCCTTACTAAAGATGCTCCTTTTGTGTTTGATGAGTTTTGTGTGAAAGCTTTTGAAAGTTTTCATCTTTATTGGCGTCAACCTACATTGTGCAACCCCCTGATTTTTCTCTTCCTTTTGAGATTATATGTGATGCATCTAATTTAGCTATTGGGGTTATTTTGGGTCAAAGGGTGAATAAAATCCCTCATGTCATATACTATGCTAATAGAACTCTAAGCGATGCTCAAAAGAATTATTCTACTACTCAATAAGAGTTGCTATCTATACTAATTGTACTTGATAAATTTTATCCATACCTTCTATGTTCAAAAGTGATTGTATGTACTAATCATGCTGCATTAAAGCATTTGTTGGCCAAGAATGACATCAAACCTGGACTCATTAGATGAATTTTGCTACTGCAAGGGTTTGATATTGAAATAAAGAATAGAAAAGGTTTTGAAAATTCAGTTGCAGACCACTTGTCTAGAATCTTCACTAAATATACTAATGACTTAGCTGGATTTTCTGACCATCTTCCTAATAAGCAACTGTTTGTTATGTAACATGCCCTTCTCCCTTGATTTGCTCACATTGCAAATTATCTTTCCACTAGGAAGATTCCTCCCCATTGGTCCAAACGAGAGGGAGATAAGTTCTTCTCACAAGTAAGACATTACTATTGGGAAGATCCTTATTTTTTCAAACATTGTCCAGACCAAGTGGTGCATAGATGTGTCGCCGAAAGTGAAACTCATAGTATTCTGACCTTTTGTCACTCTTATGCTTGTGGTCGTCATTTTAGAGGTTGTAGGACAGCTGCTCAAGTCCTACAAGTGGGTTTTATTGGCAAACGTGTTTCAAAATGCTCACCGTTTCTATCTTTCTTGTGAGTGTTGTCTACGTACAAGTGTCATGTCCCATCGTGATATGATGCCTCTTTCCCCTGTTCTGATTGTTGAGATATTTGACGTGTAAGACATTGATTTCATGGGTCTCTTTCCCCCATTTTTTGGCTTTGTGCACTTATTAGTAATTGTTGATTATGTGTCAAAATGGATGGAAGCTCTTGCTAGTAGGACCAATGGCCACCAGGTTGTGGTCAAGTTTGTGAAAGAATACATATTCTATCGATATAGGACCCCTAAATCTCTTATTAGTGATGGAGGTAGACACTTTTGTCATCCTTCTTTTGAGGCTTTACTTAAATAGTATTATATGACTCACAAAGTAGCTACCCCTTATCACCTTCAGAGTAGCGGTCAAGTTGAGGTATCTAATTGTGAGATTAAGTCCATATTTGAGAGAATGGTTTGACATGATAGGAAAGACTGGTCTTTTAGATTGGATGATGCTCTTTGGGTCTATCGTACTGCTTATAAGACTCCTATAGGGATGTCTCTTTACCAATTCTTTTCGGTAAATCTTGTCAATTGCCAGTTGAGGTCCTTTTGGGGCTATTAAAGCTTTTAATTTTGATATAAAACAAACGGGTTCTACCGGTAGGCTTCAATTGAATGAATTACATAATGAAGCCTATGAATATCCTAACATTTATAAAGTCAAAACCAAAGCTTTTCATGATAAAATAAATTCTCGTAAATCTTTTGAACTTAATCAAAAGGTTTGACTTTTCAACTCTAAGCTAAAGCTGTTTCATGGCAAGTTGAGATCTAGATGGATGGTCTTTTGTTGTCCAACAAGTGTTCCCCTTGGAGGCAGTCCAAATTTTGGATCCCCAAGATGATCGAGTTCTTACTATTAATGCTCAACATCTCAAACCTATTGTGACTAATGAGATTGAGCCTGATTTGATAGAGTGCATCAATCTAGTAGACTTAGTTTACTATGATTAATGGATGAGACCTTGTCTGGCTAAGGACATAAAGCTTAGAGCTTGTTGCTAGGCAACCTAATCCTTTTAGGTGAGTTTGACTTTCTTGTCTTTGTTTTTTTTTTTTTTTTTGTTCAAGGTTTGCTTGTGTTTTGGAGTGTGATAATTCACTTGATTTTTGGGCTATTGTGGCTCGTGGTGGTTTTGAAGGTACTTTTGGAGTTGGATTATTGGGCTTCTATGGAAATGATTTCCTCATGGTGTTAGGTTGTATTGCTCATTTCTTCATCTTTTTCTTTATTATTGTTTTTTTACATTGAGGACAATGCAAGGTTTAGGTGTGGAGTGAAGGCAAATTGAAAATTTTGAGGAAAATTAAACTTGAAGATCTTTAGGTGAATTTGATTTTGGGAAGAACTTGCATGTTTTGATTATGTATGTTCTACTCTTATTATATGGATTTAGTTTATGTGACCCATGCCTATCAGAGATTATTTCTATAGTTAACTAGTTGATGACCAAAATTGTTTCTGTGCTAATGCCACTATGTAACAGATTTTGGGTTTGAGACGTAACCCCATTTTCAACATAACTTTGAGTATTTAACAAGTACTGAGTGCCCAATGATTTTCAATTAATAAATAAAATATTGAATTAAATAAGTTTTGATTCCAGTACTAATGTTTAGGTTTTTTCTTTATTCATATCTTTAATAGCATAAATATGTACTAAGTGCTTCTCTGAGTGTTATCTTTATTCATATCTTTATCAAGTCAAGAAAATGCATGGCCTTAAGTAACTTTTTTGTTTTTTTTAATTAAAAAAAGTTCAAAACAAAAAGATAAAAAGCGAGAAAGTTAATAAATTGATTTAGCATTGAGGACTTAATTTCAAAGATGCTATTGTGATTTTTGTTATGTGGGGTGAAGTTTTATACTTACGGTTTGTTATAGGTTTCATTGTGTGTTTAATTTGCTTGAATCTTAACCTATTGACTTTGTTGATATTGAAAATGTTTATAATGAGTTGTGGGTTGGTAGTGAATTTATTCATATGATTTAGAGTGGGTAAGTGCAGTTGAATATTTAACTTCTTCCCTAATCACCTTCTATTTGATGGGTAGAATGAATTTATGCATTATTGCTATTCTTTGTTCGACGATGAGCAAAATTTCAGTATGGGAGAGTTGATAATTTATATTTTTTTATGTGAGATTTTACTCCCACTTTATCTATTCTTAAAGCGTTTGAGACGTATTCTCAAGAGATAATAATATATAATTTATATGATTTTCAAGTGAGACGAAATACGAATTTGAGTGCAGAATTGAAAAAGTTAACCCGCTTTCGTCAGGCCTAGAAATGCCAACCTAGTAGTACCTAAAAAAACAAAAAAAGGGGCCTAGCCTGTTTGGGCATGTCCTCTTCGTGCCCAATAGCCCAGGGCCCAAGTGCTTGCACCCAGCCTTCTCTCCCAACTGCGTGGGCTTGGTCTCACAACAATAGCGAAGCCTAGAGCTTGGTCGGCCCGGTCCGAGCACCTCGAGAGCTTCCTCACTCTCCCTTTTTTCTCCTCTCATAGTGGGCTTGTTTCTTTCCACTCGCAGCCTAGTTCGGAGCTTCCTTCCCAATGCCTAGTAGATAAAGTCGCATTCATCCAGCAGCATCTCAGCCTTCTCTTAGTCCCTCAGTGTGGGCTTGTCCGTGGTCCGTCAGCAACAACCCACGCTTCACTACGCCTCTCTGTTTTGGCCTGTTCTGCACGACCCTTCTTGCACCCATCTGTTTTGTCCACTTGGCCCAGCACCAGCAGCTAACTATGGGTTCTTGTGAGCAAGTTCAAAATGACCTAGTCAAGCTAATTAATCAAGATTATTAGCTAAAGACTAGCCTTTTCTCATGCAAGCAAACGATATAACATCCAAGGAATTAATTAAAATTAATTTTTCATTAATTTTCCAGCACTAAGAAGGCTGAATTTTCACTATAAAACGGGTCAAGATTGGAACCAAAAAAAAATAATCATCCACTCATCCAAGCATCTAAGCATTCCTCCATTCTCTTCAGTCTTCCAATTTTTTACAGAGTAGAGAGTCTTTTGTAAACAACTAGTTCGGTTGAGGTCCTTAAAGAGTTTGGAATAAAATAAGCTTCGTTAGCAGTTTTTCTCTCTTTTTCTTTCCTCATTTGTGAGTCAAATTTGAGAGTTTATACTTAATTCTATAATTTTGTATAATTGAGTATCAAAGTTTGGAAATAAAAAATGAAATATACCAATATTGAGAGCATGGCTAGACCAACTTTGATGGTGTTTTCACTAGCTATAGCTGGCTAAAATACTTATCTGATATTAAGATGGATCCTTGATTAATAATATTGCTTTGCTAATTTCTTTTGGAGTTATTTTTGTCTCTTAGATTGCATAGTTTTGAGTTTATATTTAATCCTAACCCATTTATGCATCTTAATAGTATCGATTATTCATCTTGATTACAATAGTTTAATGTGTTATCTCAAGTATATATTAGACCTTGTAGGCTAATATGATGTTATGCGATTGGTTTTAAAATTATAATTGCTAAAATTGAATAATTTATACTAGATATTAGATGAGTTATGTCTAAAAAGAACAATTCATGCTAAATTACTAGATAAATAATATCATTTGAAATTATAATTTATTTTTCTAATTCATGGCCTAATGCTTGTAGCTTAGGTTAAATAAGAGACCAATTGAGCGCTCGTTTGAGTTAATAATTCAACATTTGTGTCATTGGTGAAATCAAAAGTCCAAGATCTTTCTCTTTGATTTCTCTTTACTTTCTTGACTCATTTGCTTTTCTTTTGTTTCTTTGATTCGTATTGATAATGAACTCCTCACTTGAATTATTCTTTATAATTGGAAAAGTTAAATTGAAAATCGTTATTATTCCTCATGGGATCGATACTCTATACTCGTTAGTCTTCAATTGATCTTGTGTACTTGCAAGTAAAAAGGATTTTTAAAACTAAACATAAAATCTACACCAAATGGAGAGGGAAAATGGTGATGGCGCGACAGCGATAGTCGATGAAGAGTTGGGTGCTAGCGGGTTGAAGGAGAGGAGACAAGGGAGGGGGTTTGGGCAGGGGAGGCGAACAGGGGGGTCTAGTTTATTGGAAAAAGGGGGTTGGGGTTGAGTTTATCAAAATTATTTTATTTTTTTTTTGCTTTATATCTTGCAAATTTTAGTGAATTTTTGCAGAATTTTCTGATTTATTTTCTGATTTTATTATTATTATTATTATTATTATTATTATTATTATTATTATTATTATTGTTGTTGTTGTTGTTGTTGTTATTGTTGTCATTATTATTATTATTATTATTATTATTATTATTATTATTATTATTAATTTTTAGACTTGGTAAATATTTGGGCCAAAACTTGGGCTAAAATTTGTGGGCTATTAATCGTATTGTCAACGTGTATTTGGAGAAGTTATAATGTTGGTCATATCAACCAATTTATTCCCTGCATCTTATATTTTTATTTCATTTATTAATGTCGTCGTTCCACTTATGAGAGGTGCTAATTTTATTTATCTATCATTTGTGTATTTATTTATAATCTTGAATGAATTAATATGGAGCGTAATGAAAATTGATTTCAAGGCCACTCTGTCAATTCAACTTGCAATTACATGAATATATAAAATGTTAAATTGAAATGCAGGGCAAAACTTAATTAATTTAAGACAAAAAAACCAAGATAATTAGTATAATTTATGTTCAGGCTACTACAGAATGATTGGGTAGTTTGTTGCTTGGATAAAGATATATTTGACTCAATTTCTAATGACATGTATTTGTTTCAAGCCTTGACCCTCATAAATGACAATCATAATAATGAATTACATTAGTATTGAATTTCATCGTGTGATTTTTCTTTTTTTAATGTATGTGTTAGTGATATTTCTAGATGGACACCCCTAGATGAAAATCCTAGATCCGCCATTGCTAGCTGGAACTAACTAGTAGTACTTCCAAAATTTTTTTTTAAATTTTTTGTAGAATTTAATTATATCAATTAATTTTTATGTGTGTCCATGTTTAAAAATGTAAGGATTTTATAAAAAAAAAAGACAATTTTTTCAGGCCAACGAATAGTGGGGGGCAAATTATTATGTACACCTGAGAGTATGTGCTCTCATATTCTATTTATATATTTTTTTGGTGTATTTATCATATATTTTATTTTTTAATATTTATTTGTCAAAGTCTATATTATACACCCGAGAGTATGTACTCTCATAAGCTATATAAACAATATATATATTAATAACCGCTTATATGACAAATACACATTGAAAAATATATATATCTATGTAGTAGTAAAAGTACGAATTCTCAGGTGTATATAATAATTTGCCATAGTGGGGACCGGTACTGCCAATATAATTCCATTTAGGAATCAAGTATCTTTCCATCCGCACCATCGCAGAACAATATTTGTGCTTAATAAGTATTGGAGCTTATACACTCGTTATTTCGTTTAATCAACACCCTCTCTCTTAGAAGAAAAAAATCAAATTTGGGTTTTGGGGGGGGGGGGTGACACATATAGAGTACACCGTTTTCAATTAAACAATACATATGTTTACATGCCAATAGAGGGAGAATTGATACTTAAATTCTCTTTTCTAAGTTTCTCAACAAAAAAAAGTAAGCAATCTTAACTGTATTTAGCTTAATCGAGAAACTTGGCAATGTATATCATACACTTAGGAGTGTGTACTCCCACCTACCACGTATATATATTTTTCGAGCGTGTATTTGTCATATAGATAATTTTTAATATGTGGTGCTGATGAGGTTTGTAGCAGTATATACTCCTAGAAGTATGATATAGATTTTGGAGAAATTTAATCCAAATTTGCCTATGAAAATAATATCTTGAAATCTGATATTCATATCCTCATGTGATTTTGTAAGTTCCCTCTCATGAAGATTTTGTCAAAAGATCATCCTATTCCACTCTCAGGAAAGAGTTTGTGTTTAATAACAAGTGTCATAGGCAAGGTCAATTAACTAGAACTGTCAGTTTGGGCAGGTGGATTAAATTTGAATTGGGTGTATTCGGGTTCGGATAAATATGGGTTGGGTATATTTTAGGTTCTGCGTATTTCGGTTTTACAGGGGTTTCGAGTCAATCCAACGGTTTGGACCGTCCTTTTATTGAGGTATTTCTCTTTTTGTCAAAATCAAAATTTCGGCATATTTGTTACTTAAAATTATTTGTATTTAATAAACAAGCATTGTAATTGCAATTTGTTAAAAGAATATCAAAAATATCCAAACCTTTCAGTATGAGACATGAACGTTACGTACGGGTGGACAATGAATGACGTTTGGTTGAGTTGGTTCATATAGTAAAATATTAATAAAGGTTCGGCCATTCATGGGCCGACCTATCTAACGCATGTTAATGGGGTGGGCAATTCGACCCATTTATAACTTATTTAATAATTCGATATTTTATTAATTAGTCTCCCATTACCTAATCAAGTATGCTTTATTAGTGAGTCACTCCTACAAGTTGGTCCATTGTCCAACACTGACATTAAGTTGGAGACCAATTAGAAGGAAACCAAATGAAAGAATATTATAGATGTACAAAATATTACAATTATCTATAATTAAACTTTTAGATTGTTATACTATAATATTATTTAGAATGCGATGAGACGTATTCATGTTATTAAGAATATAATGGTATGACTTGGACATTTTTAATACTTGTCTTATTCTAAATTTATTTTCTTAAGACTACATAGTTACTTCATGCATATTTTCTAAAATTGTTCCATTTATAAGTGGTATATAATGTTATTTTGAAAGAATAAAATTGGGAAAGAAAGAATACCATCGTTTAATTTGCGAATGGATCTGATAATTATATCACGTCTCTTTAAACGATTCGTTATAATGAAAAACTATTATTGTTAAGGAAGAAAATTAAAGAAACAATAAAAAATAAGGAGGCAATATTCAGGTTGAGTAGGCGGCTAGGTTCGGGTTGTATTTGACCCAAAAAGTTACAAGTTTTTGGGTTCGATTTATTTCGAGTTCGGGTCAAGAAAATCATGTTCAAAGCCGAAAATTTCCAGGCGTTCGGGTCATGTTTTGCGAGATCTGGCAATTAACCATTCTAATTTGATAATATTAGAAAAATAATAAGTTTCACATCAGTAGTTCTCCTTTAGATTTTTGTCATGCGTAATCAACAAGCTATCACACAAACTCAAAAATAAGGTATTTTCTAGAAAAACGAGGAGAAGTTTTGTAATCCCTCAATCCCAAATCATGATTTTGTGGTCGAAATATGCCATCCTGAATTGTAAGAATCGTACAATGTTTTCACATTGACCTCACTGATTCAGTGTTTTGACACATAACTGCATGACTTTCTAGTTATCTATTTAATTTTCTTATCTAATTAATTGATTTTACATGCTTAATTCATAATCAATACATTGAAGGAACAAAATAATCCAGTTACCTATACTTTGTTCTCATTTTTGTCAAATTAACATTGACTTGTAATCTTCCCTAGGAGGGAACTTGAACTAGTAATGATACGTAGTAACACTCATCTTAACCTATTATATATAGTTATGATGTGTTATAAGTTTAACTATAAACAAGTACTGTATCATCAGTATTCACCTGTGGGTACATCCAGATGCTCAATACTAATCAGTTTTCAGTCTATGTGCTCCCAAGAATATCACAGAAATACAGCCTTATTCCTAACCCAAGCCTTCTAAGATGCATGATACCATTCAGCAGCCATAACCCAAGTAATAGTTGAACATAGGATGAACACCACCATTTGCAGTAACAGCCATAATTGCAACTCCATTGAACGTTGCAAAAACAAGGGCACTCATCCCTTTTACCTTCAGGCAAGGGAAAAAAGACGTGTTTGTACAATTTTGCAGAGTTTGTGCCTCTGCAATCATCCCTTCAATGCCTAAAGGGATGCTTTCAAATATTGCCACTTTCAACAGTTAAATTCAACTGGAAATGATGTTACAAGAACTGAAATCGGAGCGCGATCACCCTCAACGTGCAACATTTTCAGAAGTCGAATGTACTGCACACTTTTACCTCAGACATTTACATGTACAAGAAGAACAGCAAAGCTGGTGATATACATAAATATCTACAGTGGCTCTTGGGAGCATTTTTGCAATGTCATCTCACCCTCCAGGAATGTGGCTGGATAGCGACGCCTCTGAATTCAGATAAATAATTGTCATAGTGCTGGAACTGCAGGTAGATGAGAATTTATGAACATTCAACCTCTCGAGAATGAAGTGTCCTGATCGCCACATGAAGTGAGATACATAGAGTAGCCCATGCACTTGCAATTTTATCAACTCAGATCAAAGCCTGCCTCTGAATTTATAGCATAGAGCAATTTTCTCTCCAGTTGCTCCTTGCTGTATCAAAAAACTTGATTAAATGAGAATAAGAAGAAACAGTTGCTAATTGCTGCTCTATCATTACGAGAGTAGATGCAAGAACATAACAGACGAAGGCTTGGTTGGAAAATGAGGGAATAAGAATGGTGATTTGAAGTTAAGAACCCACAATTTTGGTGAAATTTGGACCAATGACTCAATAAGAAAAATGGCCACCAACCCTAATGAGGAAGCTCTAGTAGTTGGCCACTCTGTCACTTCGGCAACCTAGTATAAACTTAAAAACCTGTTTCTGACACTTGACAGTACAACATGGATGTGGATACCTAACCCTTCATTTTAGATTCGAATAAGATCTTTCAGAAGAAGGAAAGCCCAACACTTTGGGCTCACTTTTGGGTACATGACCATTACAGCATAGGAGTGCCTGGTTCCGAGTAACACTATCACAACTGTTGTAGCTAACCGGCCATTTTCAAATGTGATCAAGAAATAACATTTAGGCTGTGTTCGGCAACAGCGTTTTGGGTAGCGTTTAGTGTTTTGATCAGGTCAATACACTAATTAGTTAATTTTTAGTATTAGGTAAATTAGTGTTTTGACTAGCATTTCAAGTAGCGCTTAGCGTTTTAAGCAATGTTTTTGAAAAGCTAATAGCATTAACGTTTGACATTTAAAAGTAGCGTTTCATATTTTTTAGCCAAAAAATATCCTTTAAAAATTTTATCTTTGAAAATTATTTATATCCTTCATGTTAATTTACATTAATCAGCTAGCATAACAGCTAAATTTACCGAACACCTTAGTTTCAACTGCTAATCTAAACAGCTACCCGCTAATAGCAAAAGTAAAAACGCTATCCGCTATCTGAACCGCTATCCGCTACCTAAACCGCTAATTTTGGAACATGCACCAATTAGAGACAATAGTACAGCCTGATTGGAAAGGGAAAGCAAATTTGGTGACCAAGCAGCAAAATCTGCGATCTTCCAACTGGATGTGCAACTATTTCCAAATGAAATAACTGATTTGTGAAGAAGAAATCATAACCAACCTTCTATATGGCGGAAGCTTCAGCAGATTCATGCAAGTTGCTGATGTAGGTAACCGATCAAGAGCTTCTTCTGACGCACTACCAGCAGCTCTACATGAATAATTGAGAATATTAGCAATCAGAACACATGCATTCTGCATTACTTTAAAAAAATAAAATGATTTGAGATGGCTATTACCTCTGTATACAAAACTGAGGCTCCAGGTGTTTAAATCCCAGCAATGGTCCGCGGGAGCACCCAGTAACAAATCTGAGAGCAAGAAAGAAAAGAAGCTGAAGCCTCTAATAAAACTAGAAAAATAATAAAAACTGATAAGATTTATTGTTTTTCTCTCTAATTGTAGATGTGTTATATTCCATAAGCATGTCATTAACACGGGTGGCCACTATGTCAGAGAAGCAACATTCAAGGCACGTCAAGGGCTGACAGAGGGTTTCTTCCAGCAGAATCAACTTTTGCCCCATTGGCATCATATATTGTTATTATAGTTGTGGGGGAATAGGGAAGAGAAAATGAAGGTTAGCGAGAAGGGCGCAAAGATGGATCCATGAACAAGGAAGAACCCAGGGCAAGGAGAGGCAGGCGGCTAAGGAAATGACAATATAATAATGTAAAATGGGGCAAAGGAATAGACTAAGTTTTCAGGCAAAGCGCTGTCTTTTCAAGAGTCTAAGCTCTATTGTTTTCAGAACTTGTGTACAGTAGGAGTCCAGTGCTCAATTGAGGCAGAAATTTCTCTCTTTCGGAGTCAATATATACATATAAATATTATGCACAGAAAGTAGAGGGGACAATGTTTTTTGTAATTGCCCCTGTTGTTTACGGTTGAGACGCCTTTGGTGTTTTATTAATTTACCTATTGATCATTCATCCAAAAACAAAAAACAAAAAACAAAAAACAAAAAACAAAAAAAGGGGGCTGCAAAGTTAACTTCAGCAAGATTTTCATTGAAAAGTGGATATGAACTTGGCTAACAATGGTGGGTTAAAGTAAACAAGCACAACTGCTATTGGTACGGAAACCCACCGTTTTTCTGGAGGCATCAAACAGCCTGCCACTTTCCCATCCAACAGGCATCCTCATAACACTTTGAGCGAACAAGGAACACACTGGTGAGATGAGACAAAAGCCCATCACCATGACAGGACAGCCATGCCAATCCAGGAAGAACGTCTAAGCAGTGACTTCCTCTTTATGTGCAAAGGAGGGTGAATAGATGCTACATGTGCAACAGGAAATTTGAATCAACGGATCAGTTGTTTCATTGTTGATTCACTAGGGCTCTTTGGGAACTTGCTAGCTAGGCTATTTCTTGGGTTGCTTCCAAATCTATTGGCAGCCATCTCCTGGCTTGGGGGTGTTTTCTTCAGCAGGAAAATGAAGGAGGCAGCGGCTATGGTTTTACGTCAGGTGATTCTTTTGAAGTATTTAGAGGGAGAGAAATCGAAGATTGTTTAATGGTATAGGAACTTCTCTTGATTGCTTTAAAGACAACTTCATCAAGACTCTTTTTGGATAACTAGAAGATTTGCTCTTGGTCTTTTAGTGTGGCTGACTGTGCGGATAGCTTGCATTTTGGTTATATAATCTTGTGTAGGATGCTAGCTGAGCGTAAAATCATTTGATAGCTATTTATTAATGTATTACATTTTCCTTATCCCCTCCCCCCCCCCCCCCAAAAAAAAACAGTGACTTCTGCTTGAATGTGCAGCAAGCTGATGATTATTTCCAAGTTAATTGACAAAGAATCAGCAGGATGGTTCAGAAAATCTCACTGTTGTATCACGAAGCCAATGTACTAGCACTGGCAAATGTCCCTTGTCTCAAAGTATAAAATGAATTGAAGTGGCAAGATCATCATATATACCATTCTTTGACATATGTTTCATATAAATAAAAAAAGGAAAGAAAGAACCAAGGCCATTAGGGCCTTGGTGTTGATACACACAGAATCACAAAAGACTAGAAGCAACCAAATTGAACATACTGGAGTCAGAGAGTAGCCACCACTTGAACCTATTGTTTGTTAAGACCAAAGAAAGGGAGATTGGTCAAAATGTTGAAGAGACTGTTGTCCCTGAGTAGAGGTAAGACTGCCTACATCATCTCCCCATACCCTGTTAAGGTGGACCCACAAAAAAGACTATTCTTTATAGGAACGCACAGGAAGAGCTTACCAGGAACTAAAGCTCAATGCAACTATAACTGACACAATGCTGAAGGTGGAACAAATAATTGTTCATGTTCAAGAAGAGGAGCCCAAACTTCTTACACTTTATGATGAAGAAGATGAATTTTGAGGATTTCTTGAAGGCTCCTCTTGAGGGTATCTTCAAAACTACAATTTTTTAATACTTTAAATCAAAAGCTGCCTAATGGCCCATAAATCATACTTAAGCTTAATGTTAGCTACATATTAGTCACTATAATTAGCCCCGTGATTTTTCTTTTCTTTAGACACACAAATTAGATCTTTCTATTATGGGCAAATGATGAGATTATTAACGAAAGAAAATTAGAGATGTATGATCCACAGTATGGGTGGGTTGGGGGCCGAGGTTTATATGAGCTTTCGATTACGATTAAATTTTTATATGTTTTCTTTTTTTTTATGAGTTAAAAAAATTGCATTAATATGAGTATATGATGCCAAAGGTATGTCACCCACCTACCAAGGCGTGCTACTGGCTACTACAAAAATCTTCATGCCCTCATCCTCTCTTAAAAAATCCCATCTACAAAATCCAAAAAAGTGAATGACTCAATTGTATATATTTTTATATATTTCTTCCACTATGCATTTAATGGCAGAAATATTTTCAAGTAATACATTCTAAGATACTACCGTAATTATGTTTAGGGAAGTATGGTACTTTATTTATGTTAGGACACTAGATCGTTGTTGTTCCCTTGTTGGAAGTTTCTAGGCTATAAAAACCCCTTCATGCTGTGTCATTATCAGTGTTTAGTTGAAAAGGTCTTCCATAAGTTCAATAAATATATTAAACACGAGTCCAACCTCCCATGAAATATATGCAACAAAAGATGTAGTTATTAGCTCCAAGGAGTAATGAAGTGAACAACCAGAGGGCCCTTTTTCTTCCCTTTTTTCCTTTCTTTTTTTTTTGGGGGGGGGGGGGGGAGAGGGAGGCGGAGGAGGGGGAGGTTGAGGGAATCTTCTCTAAAATGCGATAATGGGACTTGAATGGCACAGTTCTCAGAACGTAGGAAGACGCCAGAACTGATCGAAGAACTTCCTCAGAACTGGATCTCCCATGTAGCTCCAGTACAACGAATGAGCATTTAATTAACCTATATTACTTTAGAAAAATACAGGTTTCAAATGAGCCTCCTACCAGGTAATTTTAAATTCATGGATTAGATCACTCACTTGAGAAATTTCATCTGATTTTCCTGAGAAAAGCCCTTGAGAACTTCCCAGAACATCTCGATAACATAGTGTTCCTGTCAATAAAAATTCGTTATCTTCTATCAACAAAGATAACCTTCACTCAAAAAGAAAGGCAGTACAAAAGAAAGTCAACAGCAAGGAAATTAATCTACGAAAAAATGTTAGCAAAAATAATGGTTCCAGATGAATTAATAATAAAGACAGGTTTTAGCAAAGAGTAAAATTAACAATACTGAGACCCAAGTTAAAGAGACTCACTTTTTAAGCACATGTACTTAAAGAAGAGCATGAGAACACTTTTTGCCTTCTGCCATATATGTTTGCTTTAATCCAAACTCCATAGTATACCACCATCATAACTAACAACCTATCTTGAATGGCAATGGAAATGGACATGGAGGCAAGGAAATGACAATCTACACAAATGCTAATTTCTTTTTTATAGCTTCAAGACATATCCCTTGTTCATTTCATTTGACCTTCAGAAGGGAAATAAATTCTAAAAACTTCTGTTTAAAGAAACCAAAAAGAAAAGGGAAAAGTTGTCAACTGATTTACTGTACCCAGGGGAAAAAAAACAAAAAGAGAAGGCAAAAGAACTCAAACAATACCCCTAATAGAGCTTTTCCAAAATGCTTCTTTTTATACTCGAGTCAAAAATATTCCCCACTCCCCCTTCCGTGCTGTCTTCTTTTTGCCAGTCCATAGCCACAAGTAGCCCTTAGCTGAACAAATTTGGCGACTAATGCAAATTCACATTTGCTTTGCATCCTTTGAAACCTCGATTCGCATATCTAGAGTTTTCTGGGTGCAAGTTGTACTACTGCCTACTGGTTGATAACAAGACGGATGATAGGCCTGACAAAGTCTCAGGAATTGAGGGTGGGCGAGGATATGCCAAGAGAGGTGACTCTGATTTCTGTTCGGCTGTTTTGGCATGCGTGTGTGTGTGTTTACTCAGGAGGTGGGGGCAAGGGCTGTAAGGGAGTCATCTTCAAGCCCAAATCTAAACCAGACAAATACCTCCTTGTTCGAAGGAAGTACAGCCAGGAAGGACATGGTCCTCTAGATCAAAAGAATGGGGATTGAGGTGCAGGAATACGGGTGAAGGTCTGCAACCTACTCCTGTACTCCACAAAAGCCATTAGAAAACTTGCCAATGTTGCATGGTAGTTCCAGAAGAAATCAACTTGTCTACTCTAAAGGGAATACGAATTGGAGTACAGACTGATGCTATTAAAATTGGAATTCAATTATTGTGTTAGCAGCCTGTAGAAAGAAATCCAACAATAAATATCAAGTGCTCTGAATCCTTTCTTTCTTACACTTTTTTCTAAATACAGGGCTTCCAACGCATAAGAGGAAAGCGACAGCGCAAGAAATGAGAGCTAAGTCTGAGCCATTGCATTAAAATCAAATGGAATAGGTTTTTTGATTATTATTATTTTGATAAGTAATCAAGAGACGTATTAAAAAGACACCAAGGGATATCACCGTTGTACAAAAGGGACAAAACCAAAAACATTATGCCCTCAAGCTATCATCCATACTACAATCTACAAAATCCAAATGAAATAGATTATTTCCACTTGCCAGTCCACAATCATTGTGACCACCCCATCTAGCGTCACCAATCACCATTAACACCCCGCGGTCAGTGAAATACCACCAGAGTTTCTGGCAAATCCTCTTAAGGCCACAGACTAGCCTCTGGCTCCTGCCTTCCCTTTCCCATCCACTTAAATCCTATCCCCTCACTCACTGGTCAACGCCAACCGGGGGACCTCCTACCCTGCCTTTGCATTCCTCAATCCGCCAAAACCCCCCTAATTTCAGAGTCAACCAAATGCCCCTGAAATTAAATGGCCTGAAACTAGAGGGCCCGAGGTTTGGTCATTGAAAGGGGAGGGGATGGAAACGACAAGGGCTATCAGCAACCTCACCAGTAGCCAGGAGGGGGTTCGAGGTGATGAGGACATGAGGGAGAACAGAGAAACAAGCAAGAGAGGAGAGAGGAAAGTGGTCTGGGGCAAGGTAGGTGTGTTGCAGGGCTGTCTGGTCATGGCCACCAGCAAACTTACCAGCAACTGGTGACCATTGCAATGGGATTGCCAGCCACGGCAGCCCTCTGGTTATTTTGACGTGCTAGGACTGGGGTGATTGGGAATGGGACAAAAAAGTGGATTGGGTCTACCCCTCCTATGACTCTACAGGAATGGAATCTTCACTTGGAAGAACAGTTTATGAATGACATAGTTAGCAACGACAAAGTGGACAACTATTTAAGAACACATCTCATTTATTTGGGGATGCACGGTAGTTTCTTTTTTTTTTTTTTTTGCCCCAAAGAAAACTTGTCCATTAAAACCGTTTATTTAATGGGTTAACACCTGTGTATGCTATCTCCAAATTCAATCTAGCAATTGGGGCCAAAGAATTCACTGGTTACACATGAAATAATTCAGGAGTAGGAAGTTACAAAGACAAGAAAGGGTACTTACTGCATGATATCCACCTGAGTACTGCGAATGAGAACGTAAGTCGTCAATATCCAAACCATCAAGTGATCCCGATATCAGAATCTAGACAAAAGAACCAAAAGAAAGGTCACAAACAAAAGTTTTGCATTGAGAAACAACACCAAAGCATATAACTTATCACACAATGACTTGGAAAGAAGGAAAACTGAACTCATGCAAAGGACAGAAAGCTTACAATCAGGTACTCAAAAATGCAGGCAAAAATTTAACCCTTTCCGCTTCCACCACCATTCCCCCCGCCACGTCCAGGAAAAATGGGGCAAAAAGAGAAGTAGGAGGCAAGATAACATAACCATGGGAATATACTCATGCGACTGAGTATTAAACAAAAAAATGCTTCACCCTCCTCACCCTCTTCTCCATGTAGATGCTATGGTAGACATATCCTTATCTGAAAGAGTCAAAAGTCCATCTAGCAAGTCCGAGTGTACAATCAACCCTACTTAATTGCTCATCTCTCTCTCACACACACACAAACATATTACATAGACATCCTTTTACTCTATTTGCTCTCTGCCATATTTCTCTCCTCTGCCCTATTACAAAAAATGCTGCTTCTTCCACAGTTATCCTTGATACTTCATCGCTTCCCCCCTCCCTCAATTGGTGAGGGGCGATCATTCTTCCTCAACCAACCCCCCCCCCCAAAAAAAAAACCCCAATTTGGTTCGTCTTTCTGTTTCACACATCCCTCAATTGGCACGCAAGTTACCTATCAGATAAGCAATAGACTCTCTCCATGGTTAAGACACCACAGTCTCCAAGAATTCAGGGTGGCATTATACGCAACGTCAAGGGTTTTTGCTGACCATCAAAGCACCTGCAACTGTAAGATTTAAAGTGTGCCATAAAAGTTATATTTTTCAACCTTTGAAGGTCAAAGATGTGTTGGTGGCTAGCAGAAGAAGGATGAAAAGTTGTTGGGCTTTAGGGGCTTGAAAGATGATCCCTATGGCTATTTGGTGGACTACTTGGAAGGAAAGGAACCGATGGATTTTTAAGGACAGCGAAATGTCCTTTCAAGATTTCAAGCTTTACTTTTTGAGAACTTTGTATAGTTGGAGTCAAATGGTGGTACAAATTTGACCTTTTTAGATTTTGTAGACAATATGCATGGAGCTCAAGGGCATGATGTTTTTGTAATTGCTCCTTTTGGATATGGGCGACATCCCCTTGGTGTCTATTAATGCAACTTTTGATTACTCATTAAAATAAACAGTTATTGTTTGCTTTTTTTTGAATCATGTGTCAATTGGCAGTCCACACTGCAATTCATCGTTGTGTGATCTAATACACAGAGTCCATGTTCTTAGACATGCAATTATACTCGCTGTATAAAGAGAAGGAGGTAGGATGGTTGATCCTGGCTCCAGTGGAGGTAAATACATACAGTCCCCTGTCCAGAATCACAAAGCCCAAGAAAACATGAGGCAAACAAGGAAACTTGCATCAAGCTTTCTGGTTTTTAATCTAAATAGCAGGTACTGGAGGAGACTCTATCAACAAACAGATTTTTTCCTTTTTCGACAAGTAATCAAGATGTAATGAAACACCAAGGGGCTGATACCCATGTACAAAGGGACAAGTAAAAAAATTATCATGCTCTCAAGCTCTTGTGCATAATTCTATCTCCAAAATCTGAAAGAGACACTGCTGTACATATCAACTAAAAGATATTGTTAGATGGATGCTCCCAAGGACTCTTAATAAGTATAGCAATAACTTAGATTTTATTCAAAGGTGACTTTTATTAAAGCTGCGTTTCACCCCAAACATTTAGAAGTCACTATTAAATAAATCATAAGTTATCCCAGATTCTTCGAGAATTCACCCTAAAAGGAGTCCATCTAACCACATCTCATGTAAGATGCTCTCACACTAAGCAACTGTAAAATATAAATGATTTTCAGGATCTGAACGCTTCCCCACTACCAAGATTCAATCTACTGATCTTTCGAGGATGGTGAGGCACCAGTGCAAGATGCAGTCTCTCGGAATGGTGATCGAAGTTATTGGAACATAACTTCTTCAAGGAGCCCCAATGATTGGGAAGTGCATACAATTTTTTGGCTTCACTTGCCAAGATGAATATGTCAACCCAGGGTTTTGATCAATTATGTGGCCTTATCACTGCACAAGTTGTTTTACCATGGTGCGAATTCTCTTCTCTTCCTGCGGAGGACATTTGGAAGTCCGAAGTACGCACAAAAGCATGCTTTTTTGTTTGGGCGACCACTACAGGAAAAGGAAAAATCCTCATCGATGATATGCTTAAAAAACAAATTTTAACAGGCTTAGAAGGTGTTTTATGTGTCTTAAGGAGGAAGAGATGGTGGATCGTCTCTTTATTCCTTGTCATTGGGTTTCGCCACTTTGGCATTTGTCTGTTTTCTTGATGGGTGTTAGGCAGGAAAACCTTCTTCTGTCAGAGGTGCTAGCTTGGAGAAGAAGAATGAAGAAGAGTTGGGTTTGTGGTGTTTGGAAATAAATTCCCTTGTCCATCTGATGAGGCACTTGGAAGGAAATGAATCGCTGGATGTTTGAGGGGAAAGCCTTGCCCTATCAAGATTTCAAGCTCTAGTTTTTGAAATTCTTATATATTTGGCCTTTTTTTAAAAAATTTAAAAAAATAGTTGATGCCATGTGTTCAATAATGGAAGAAGCTTGAGTTTCTTGGATTATCTTGTGCATGAGAGCTTGAAGGCAAGAATTTTTTTTTTTGGGGGGGGTGGTAATTGCCTCCTTTTGCACGTAGGGGGATCCCCTTGGTATCTATATAATGCAATTTTTTGATTACTCCTCAAAGTATATATGCGCACACACACACACACACACACACACACACACACACACACACATAGAGACCTGTCAATTCAGGCGGGCGGGTAAAATCCAGGTTGGGTGTATTCAGGTTCGGGTAAAATACGGATCTGGTGTATTTTGGATTCAGGTAAAATACGGGCGGGTGTATTTCAGTTTTACTGGTTTCGGATCAACCCAATGGGTTTAGAGTGCCTTTTCTGTGAGTTATTTTTCTTTTTTCGAAATCAAAAACTCTGCATATTTATTACTCAAAATTATCGGTATTCAATAAAAATGTATAATAATTGTAATTTCTCAAAAGAATACTAAAAATATTTAAACTTTTTATCATAATATATGAACATCTTATATGGATAGGCAAAGAATCAAGCCCCACTTAATTTTGGGTTGATCGACCCATACATTGAAAGAAGGTCAATAGTTGGTCGGTCATTTATGGGGCAACCCATCTAGAGCATTTTAATGGGTCGTAAGAGTTTGACCGCTAATAACTTACTTAATAATTTAATATTTTTATTAACTAACCTACCAATGTCCAATCAGATAGAACTTTATTAATGGGTCGACCCCAATACGAATACAATTATACTCTATCATCATAGTTCAAGACTAGTTAGGACAAAAACCAAATAAAATTGAATAAAAGAAGTACAAGATATTATCTTGCAGTTATATCATATCAAAATTTAAATTATACAAATTAATTAATTTAAAAAATAATTAGACATATTTGTTTGAACTATACAATAGTATGACTTGTGCATCTGTAATGTTTGTCTTCTTTTAAATTAACTTTTTTAAAAAAAGCTTAGATAGTTATTTCACACAATTTTATAGCCATTTTTAACATTTTTTCATTTAAAAGTTGTGTATGATATTATTTTCAGATAATGGAGAACAAAAAATAAGGTTATTATTGTTCAATTTGTAAATAGATGCAATAGTTATATAATGTCTTTTTAAACTATTCGATAAAAATAACTAACCATTATTGCTAAGAGGGATAAATTAGAGAAAAATAAAAACTAAGGATATAATGTTCGGGTCAAGCGGGCGGGTTCAAGTCGTGTCGGGTTTGACCCGCTAAGTTGCGGGTTTTTCAGGTTCGCTTTATTTCGAGTTTGGGTCGAGAAAATCGTGTTCAAAACCCAAAATATACGTGTTCGGTATATAAGAAACGGTTTCCCCACCACAAAGAGAGAGGGAGAGAGGTGGAACAAAACAAAGATGCAATCATACCATGCACCAACATCAACAGACAACTTTTAACAACTAATTATATACCTGAAGTTCATGTTCATTAAACATATCAATCCAATCTTTCCGTATAAGCTGCTGAAATCCTCGAAGGAAATGAGAACTCTGCTGGCGTATCTGACAGTGATAGTAATTCATTAATGTGATATACCTAGTTTCATAAGTATAAAATAAAATTCAAAATAAAATACAAGAAGCTCACCATACAAAAGCTTATAAGATGTGTTACCTGATAATTTAAGCGGTGGTTAGCTACAAGATGTATAAAAGGGATCACATTGTCATTCGTAACACGTATATTTTTTCCTCCTGGGATCAATTCTTCTTCTGATTGCTCCCCATATTCATTATTTACAATGACGAAGTACAACTCCAAGTCTGAAATGTCACCTTGATAATGCTGTCGAAGAACACACAATTAGATCAAGCCCACATACCAATTTAAATGCACCAAAGAAACAAAATTTCTTTCCCAGCAGCTGTCAGAAGACATAAGTAAAATCTACGGGCAAAGCTATTGATCCTACAAATAGTGATAGCAGTCCACAGCACAAACAGCTGAAATTCTCTACATGAATAAAGCAAGGTCACAGAACTTACGGCCACCCTGGCAAACAATCACACAATCCCCCAAATGACCTCCACCTTATCAGGCACCGACTAGAGCGGCATGCCTTTTTTGGGGGGGTCAAGAAAAGGAGGTGCATCCATGGACTAAAAAAATTACAGCAGAGGGAAAATCTATGATGTCATTAAAGCAAGCACAATATCTAACAGCTTTATCCAATCTTTAATTTGATTTACAGCAATAGATCTAACAAGGCCAAGAGAGGCCTATGAGCTACAACCCTGAGCAAGGACAGAGATGTCGCCGCTTAGCTCATTGATTTTCCTTGAGCTCATTCCTCCTTACATAATGCTATTTAAAAATTTAAAAAAAAACCCTAGAAGATACTAGATGAGTCCTAAGAACCATTTTCCTCCATGCAAAGGGTGACTAATCTCATTTCTCTTCCATCTCCAAAGAGGCAGTAAACATAATTAAGACGACACCTGTCACCTCCTATTTTGGCAGTAAACATGCTTAGGAATCTAGGTATTGTACAGTGTGAGATAAAGCAGAGTGAAGACCTAAGAAAAAGATCGTCTACATCTTAATTGCATGTTGTCTAGCAATACTTCTGATATTGCCCACATCTGTTAAACAAAGAGATTCCCCACATCCTTTGGTACTTGCTTCCAGTGCTAACAGAAACAGCGATGCTGCAATTCCCCCCACTTTCAGCGATGCTGCAATTTCCCCCACTTTTGACAAAAACAAAATCAACAATCTAAATAAATCAGAGAAGGCAAAATATGATATGATATTAATGTCTAAGGAATGGCTGAGACCAAGTTGTATACCTTCAAAAAGATAAGGTGGCGATACAATTCTGGATCCAATGAAGGCAAGTCATTCAAATAGTTGTGCCTGGAAAGCACCATAATCATGTTCGTGTCAATGATCAATATGCTAAATTGTCAAATAAAGAATCACATGTGATGTTCGGTTGAAAGTAATGTAATGCAATTAACCTTATAATGCAATTATGATTACATAGTTTGTGGTAATCATAAATTCAAGGTAGTTGCTATTTGCAATACTTTCGTACAACCAAACAGGATAATGAAAACACAATTACAAACTTATTTGCATTACAAGATTCTTTACATCTGACCAAACCTTGCCACAGTATCAACAAAAGCTTGAGTTTGACATGTTTTTGGACCATGCTTCACCAGGATTCATGCTAGGCATCTAGTCGTATACTCCCCTAAGCATCTAGTTGTCTGCTATATGCAAGGGGAGCATAGGAGGGACATTGTAGTAATCACTCCCTCCCCCCCCCCCCCCCCCAAAAAAAAAAACACACCAAACCGACCCAAAAAAAAAAAAAGATGGCCCTTGTTTCAATGCTCCCCAAAGAAAAAGCAGATCAGAGGACGTTAACATGCAAAGACAGATAAATCAACCTTATCCCCCACCAAAAAAAAAAAAAAAGAACAAAAAAAAGAGGAAAAAGATAAAAAGCAAAGATAAATCTGGTTCTTACTTTTGTTTCAGTTTGCTCAAGAAAAAGGTCGCAAATGGTATATCCACAAGAATTCCCTCGAACATTGCCTGTGTACATATAAAAGCATCAAGTCAGTAAGGCAAGTAGAAAGCACAGTCTCTTAGTGGAAGCTTAAAAAATGGAAAATGTTGTATACTTTTGCAAGAATTGTTCCAAGAAAATGAAAGAACTGAAGATGCCGCTCATGGACTAGTCCTGATCCAGGGTTAGGGTAGAGGAGATGATCAGCTGTTTCCTGGATTCACCGAAGCAAATAACTTTTAGAGAAGCAGTTGATTAAATGTAAACTTCACAGCCAAAAACATTTCAGAAATAGAAGTGTCGAGGAGCACTACAATTTTTGTATAATCAGAAATTCAATTCAACCTTGACTAAATAAGCACACAAAAAATAAAACATAAAACCACCGATATGAGAGGGTGATTCCATTGGCCAGAGTAACAAGTGAAAAGTAGAATAAAGCACCAGTACAATTATTCATTTGGCTATTAGTATTAGGTGGGTACATTTAAGGAGAAGAATAGGCGGATTTTTGAGGGCAAAACCATGTAATATCAAGAGTTGAAGCTGCAATTTTTTTCAAGAATACGTGTAGTCAGAGCATACTGCTCAGTGGTGGACAGAACTTGACTTTTTCTTAAACTTTGTAGAAAATATAAATCATGAGAGCTTGAGGGCATGATCATTTTTGTAGTCGCCCCCTGTTGTGCATGGCTGACATTCCCTTGGCGTCCTTTTAATATGCTTTTCAATTACTCATTAAGAGTGGGGGAGGGGGAGCGCTTACACCTGATTTATTCACTATAATATACTCCCATAAAGGAGCCTAACTATTTGCCGATAAATGGCTTCCCAGGCAACAAAGACTGCTATGCAAACATGAAACAACAGAGCACAAGCTTTGTGTTCCTTTTCCTGTTTTACTTCATCGTAGTAGGTAAGAAATTGTATAACTCAAAACGTCGTAAGGATGCCAAGGATATGATAAAATAGTGACATATGGAGAGAAATATATGCAAGAATCACCAAAACGCCAACCAAAAGATTGAAATCTGGATAATTCTCTCCTCGTATTAAAATTAGTCAGACATTCCCTCCATGCATGTCCCCAACACTGCCATGAAATTATCTTTTATTATGCCAAGAAAGCAGCCCAACATCTCATAGCTAGATCACAGAAATAAATTATTTCCCCTACTTCTTTACTTTTCCAAAATTCAACTCTTACGGCAGAAAATAGGCCTATTCAACTGCTTCCTTATTTTCCCGAAATTCCACAAGCCTCATTGGGAGAAAATAGGCCTATTCAAAATCAAAGAGAACGAGATAGCCATCAACATCCCTTTCCAAGGATATTCAAGTTACAGCAGTGCTGACACATAATCTCTACTTTAATTGGTATACCAAAGCTTAAGCAACCTGCAAGGTATAAACTTCAACAGTGTAAAACTGTTGAAAGACAATGCAAATGAGTAAATACAGAAACATATAGAGGCAGATTCAGTGAATAAGGGAACTTTAATTGAACAATAAATTAAAAACACCAACCTTAAACAATCCGTATTGTATATCAAAAGCAGCTCGAGTGATGTTCTCCATAAAATCTTTAAAAATGCCACCACCGTCAATTCCAGCCTCTTCAACCCCAAGTTCATTGACAAATGTGACACGAATCTGAAAATTGAAAACAGGATATTGAAATACATATGAAACTTGAAAAAGGAAGACCAGTACAAGTGGATAGAAACTGAACAAATGAAGCAAAACTGGAGTTAAAAAAAAGGATCAAAGGTAAAATCTGCACAAATAAATAAATAAATAAATAAATAAATAAATACTGTCATCAACACTCCGTTCTTTAACATCCAAAAGGCACTCAGAAGATTACTGGGCCACGAAGGTCATCTTCTGACAATGTGCTCAACTGGTTGAAAGCGTCCTCCAAGATGTGCCCTCGCCTTATTTTGAGTCTATTCCTAGTAAAAACGGCATGAGAACCATCCCTTTTTCTAGCAGCAGCAAGTTGAGACTGAAGAAACAAAAACAAAAAGCACAAGTTAAAAACAAAGATTTTAGCCCAAATGAATGACAGTGACAGGCAAAGCATTACAATAGATCAGTTTATGAATTGGGTCAAACCCATCCATAGAAACAAGCAATGAGCAAGATTGTTGATGAAATGAGACAAGTTCATTGGAATGGTGAGTGTGGAGATTTGTCTGTCCAGCTAGGCTGCTCATCCAATTCACTGTTTTCCCCTCTTTCCTTTTTATTATCATTTAGCAGCTCGAAATGTGAGAACAACATAATCTTCAGATGGACAAACAATCAATCAAGCCTATAATTATCATATCGTTTCACTTTATGAACTCCTGACATGAAACAGCTTCCATGTAAGCCACTAAATAAAAGCAAGATTCAGATCAAGATTCAGATTTTAGCCTATAAGCTATTTAATGCTGCCCTTCCCACGTAGAACAGAATCATAGCTGCAGCAGCAGCGCAATCAGCTTTGTGTATGTAACACATGTCAATGATTGTGATTCCAAATGATTTCGTTGTTTTCTAGCAATGTAGCTGGAAATATATCTTACACTCTTTACTATTGATTAAGAGAACTGAGAAGCACCAGAAGTTTTTTGAACATGACATCCAGATATATGAAACGTACTAGTGTATATAGGAAGAAAGGCTATCATAACAGACTCTAATGACCTATAAAGTTACAACATCCTATAAGGCATTATTCAGTGATTCTGAGAAGCCGATTTCATAAAGTCCCACAGCACAATGATCAGTAGAAATTGCATTAGATAACAGCCCTCACATGGTCACATCTTTTCAGAATCCAAATTGTGAAGTCCACATGGCGGGGGGGGCAGGGAGGGTATAATACAGACATAAACAACTTGAGCTCAGAGGGAGAGACGTAATCACTTACAGCAAATACTTTAACCCTGCTCGTAAATGGGACCAAGAATGGAGCTTGCTTTAGTATTTCACGAGCTCTAGTGTTCTCCTGCATAGCCTGAGAAGAGTATGGAATAAAGAAAATCAGCACAAGCAACAATTACCACAATTACCTCTGAAACTGAAGAGACTGACATGCAATACCTGAGAAATAAAATATTCATTCACACCATCTGCATGGAAGTCACTCGAAGGTGCAAACTGCCGTCTATTGTTCCAATCTTGCAACTGCAATTACAATGAATCTACACATGAGGTGGATGACCTAGTATTCATAAATATTGCTATATTCAATTGGGTTAAATGTATAGATTGAGAAAGTAGCAAATGAATAACGAATAAAACAAAAAAGGACAATTTACAGAATGAGATTCCTTTTCTTTTTTTATGAGTTACAGCATAAAATTTATGCTGTTGTCCCATAAGTCATAAATACCTGCGACAGAAGCTCAGCGGCAACAACACTGACCCTATGCTGCAGAAATTCTAATGGGCGCTTCTTCTTACTTGAGCTCCTAGCAGTAGACTTGCCTGCATTCAATGGTGTCACAGGATTTACCCACAGCAGCTGCCACAATGCCTGTTGAATCATATTTATGCATTTTAGGCAACTTAAATATCACAGCATAAACACCACGAATATCATCACATACAGCATCCATATTTCTCTTGGGGTAAAAGGGTGAAAGATAGGGAAGCTGAGTTCCCTGTGGATGCACCAATAATGGAGGGAAGGGAAGCAAACCTAAAATTCAGGAACTTAGAGACATTCAAAGCTTTTCCGTTTTGATATCTTATTTTCACAGAGATTCATAGTACATTAAGGGCCTGTTCTTTTCGTGGGTCAATTCCAAAATACTAACCTCAACCCACTTCAACCAACTTCAACAAACTTCAACCGACTTCAACTTACTTCAACCCACTTCCACTATTTTAACCAAGTTCAATTTATCACATAAAACAAATTCAACCCACTTCAACCTACTTCAATCTACTTCAACTCACTTCACCCTTTTAACCACCCCAATTTACCCACGAAAAACACAGGCCCTAAGAATAGTTAAAATAAGGCCATGTAAGAGTATATCAGCGACATTTGATTTCCTATTCTATTAGATCCTATTTGCTGGATACGGAAACATTTTCTAGCGTATTTGATATCTTTGTAGATTTCCTGAATCACATGGGATTTTTGGCATTTTAAAGTTCAAAAGTTCCTTATATCCACGGAAAAAGATTTTGAGGCATTGATCTTACGTGAAACCATTTTACAATGTCTCCCCCTTTGATTCCTGCATAAGATTCCTGATTCAGCGTGAACCTTGAATTGCTCTGTGTAATCATCTTTAACACCTCTTTAATAAACTTTATGGCTACAGTAAAGTATACAGTGTCACTCAGATCCTTTTCATTGATCTAACTAGCAACAAGGCATAAACCATGCTTATAAAGAACACTGGACACAGAATACGGTTATATGAGGGTGACACGTGTAGTGCCACTAAATATGTCTCAGTCTTGTGACATTCAGTTATTGTGCTCCACATTGAGAATAATGAAAAGGATCAGTGTTCATCTCATGTTCCATCGATCACCACATATATGATCAGCTAACCAACGAATTAAAAGTTCTTGGCTGATAATCGATATGTTGGAATTTAAAAATGAGTAAGTCGACTACTGCTTTACAATGTTTTCCCCCAGGAAAACTCTTTTGTATAGGACCATAGTGCGGAAAAAAGGAAAAAAAGATTTAAGTTTTGTCCTGATAGGGAAAGAGAATAATATATATTATGATCAAAAGGTTTGATGCAAAGCTAGCATCCTACAAAAGGACTATATACATCCAAAATTGAGACTATCCACCAAGCCTACAACATCAAAACAAGACAAGCAAAATTTCTCATTATCTCCAAAATAGAGTCTTGTAAGATTATCCTCGCAGCATTGAAGAGATGTTTACCCCGTCAAAGACTATTCTATTTCTCTCCCACCAAATGCTCCAAAAAATTGCACGTGAATTTAACAAGGGTTTCCTTTTCTTAGCTTTCCAACCAAATAGCCAAGAGATGGCTCCTAGTTGAGCTTGAAGTAACCCATGAAACTGCCAACTCCCAAGCAACCAAACGCTAGCTGCAAAAGAGCTCTAGCAAATACTCAGAGATTCCGGGCATCTTTCACATAGAGCATCTATTCACCGTGGTCTTTCCCTCCTTTATAACTCATCCAAGTCAAAATACTCCCATGACAAGCTTCCCAAATGAAAAATGAAACTTTCTAGGGAGCCAGTAGTAAGATAACATAGTCTATCATATAATTTCTGATTATATATCAAATCCCTTAAAGACAATTTCAGTCTATCTCATTCCTAAATTTCTGGAATCTACAAAGAATTTTAGGAATCTGAAGAAAATTGAACACGTTATAATTTTAGATCAAGATTAGATTCATGGAAATGAACATAGCCAACAGCCATCATTTTATGCAATAATAAATACTCCACCCTCCGGTGAAACTTGTCAAATATTCCTTCGAAAGAAGTCTCCAAAATATTGTAACAGTTCAATTGGTTAAGGGGACTCTATATCCGAAATTTTAAAGTGAACACATTAAAAAAATGACGCTCCTTTAGTTTTGTGCCTGATAAGTTCTATAGGATGAAAGAAGTGCTAATAACATGCACTTAATCTAAACCTGGAGGAAAGAATGTACAAATACACTATGAGAGCACTAAAATTAACAAAGTTATCAAAGTTTCTTACCTGTCTTAGAATGATGATCAAGCATCTGATGTCCTTGAGTGCTAGGGGTTTCTCCTGCTCATAGAACTCTTCATTATCAACAATCATAAGCATGTGCCTGCTCATACATAAAAATAAAATAGGATAAATGAAGTTAGGATTGAAGCCCCTTCCATTGTAATGACAGATGATTGGACAATACCACTTAACCCATCAGAGAGAAAAGAGGAAAACTAAAGCGAAAGAAACCCATCATGTGAAATTTACATTTCATTTGACATAAAGAATCCAGCAGCAGAAATTCACAATGTTAATGACATTGATTCTGTTCAACTCATCATATAATCCAAGAGCAGATCACCAATGAAATTTTTCCAGGACAATTTCACTCCAAAGCCGCACAAATTTCAATTGTTATTTACAACTTTCTAATGTCGTTGATGTCCTCCACAAATTTCAGGGCTTCTTTAAATATTTCAGGATCTTCAAAAGTTTCATGCCTTTATCAACAAACAACAA
Source organism: Carnegiea gigantea (assembly GCA_029747015.1). Lineage (NCBI taxonomy): Eukaryota > Viridiplantae > Streptophyta > Magnoliopsida > Caryophyllales > Cactaceae > Carnegiea > Carnegiea gigantea. The sequence continues at coordinate 502,892 of JAKOGI010000390.1, read as the reverse complement.
TTTTCAGTGTTCCTTCCAAAGTGTTAGAGCTCTACTAACAAGTGATTCTCTACTAATTTCGACACAGACTAAAGAAAATGAATACGACCATCATAACATTAATGAATTCTCTATTGGCTTATTGGTTAAACAGACATGTCAAACATAAGGAATGCTGTTTCAAGTATCAATAACACCAATTACACAAATGAGACAGGGACTACTGTAAGGCACTTTCTGGTAACTGCTGCAAGGCCTACACTTGAAGTGAGCAGTCCACTTCCCAGCTAACATGGCTACATTCCCCTGCACCCCCCCGGGCCCCCAAAGGGGAGGGGGGAACCTTCAACCTTTCTCTCCAAATGGTCACTTCAAGTTCCATATAACAATGCCTGCCAGACAAAATCTTTACACAGTTGCACAGATAACATGCAACACCCCATGTAAATACTAAATAGGCAACAGAAAACAAAAGGTGCCGCTCCAGTTGCTCCATAAAAATGGCACATTGTGAAACTAAATTTTTTTAGACCAAAAGGGCCCGTGCACGAATCTTTCTGAAATTACGCAATGATCAAGGCTGGCAAAACTGAATATAACTGTTTGATCTACTGAGACGTTTAAGGTTTTTCCCCCCCTCCCAATAAGAGATCTTTAAAATGGGATTATTGGAAAGTTGATGTCTACCTAGACCACCTGAATGACCCATAAGCTAGGCCTTTTTTTTGGGGGGGGGGGGGTTAAGTAATCAGGATGTATATTAAATGGACACCCAGGGGATGTCACCCATGTACAAAAGGGGAAATACAAAAACATTATGCCCTTAAGCTCTCATCCATAATGCAATCGACATAAGCTACGCCATTTTTCAATGAATAAAGCGTATGCATCTTGTTTAGCACCAAAAAAAGGAGAATATCTCACATAGTTTGCGCAGATCTAGATGTAGGAAGTTCTACCCCCAGAAGAGGAGACACCGATTTCTTCAGAACCACTAAAATTTTCATGTAACTTTTAATCAAGATGAAGCCTCTTTGACCATGAAAACGTACTTAGGAATGGAAAGTGCAGCTTATTAGAGAACAACAACAAAAACATTAGCTCTAGATAATAAAAGCAAATACAATTATATAAAAATTAAAGGGTTAGTGCACAAAACCTCCTAATGTGCAAGGAAAAAAAGAAAAGAAAGACAAATAAGCAAACAAATAGCTTAATACATATATTAACGAATCAAATATTGGGAAGGGGGTCAGAAGAGGATAATAAAAAAGTATGACTGACAAAAAAAAAAAAACCTAACTAGTCACTAGGGAATTCTTATTTCATAAGATGTGGTTGTTGCAAACTTCACCCTAGAAAAACCAACGCATGCAGACTCGATAAGACGAGAACAAGCTGGCATCCACAAATTCATGCTAGAAGATATGTATGATCACTAAGCCTAGCTATAAAAACAGACCAGGAATTCTATCTATGGTCTCTACAATCTAAATCCCATAACTCCAAAAACTCTTATCTTGGACCATTTCCTCCATAAATCCTCCATCAGTTAGATGTAATTTGAGAACCTCATCCCAAATTTTCTTAGGCCTGTCTCAACTCTACATCTTGATGTGACCAAATCACTCTAGCAACAAAGACAACCCAAAGCAAAAATGAAGTCACCAAGCACACCATGATTTCAGGTCCAATGGTGTGCTCAACAGTTCAGATACATTCATGTCACCGTTTGACCAAATCTGACCAGCAACAACAATCCAATGTAAAGATCCAAATCCAGGATGCAGTCAAGGTTATCAAACATAGAGAAGCCTACTCAAACTGGCAGATCACTGATTCCCACTTTCTCATTAGACCTCAAGTATTGAAGAATATTGGCTTGGAAAAACATAACACAACATTTTGCTTCAGTAGACATCTGATTAGCAAGAGTCTTCAACACATGTTGTTGACTTGGACAGTGCACACTAACATTGGAATCTCTGTTATGCTTTTTCTTTCCTCCATGACAATTGCTTGTCCAGCGACACCTGCCCATTGTACACTTTTCTCTCATACATTGCTTCACTTTTCTATCAGAAAAAGCACACAGCATTGATGGGTAACCAACACTTGACCTTTTTGGATTTCAAAGATAAGATCATTCACAAGAGTTCCCGGGTACGACACTATTGCATTTGGCTATTTTCGTTTTGTACATGGGTAACAATTAACATCCCTTTTGGTGTCCTAAGCCAAATTTGATGATTACTAATTTAAAATTTAAAAAAATATAAACACGCACACACTCTGCACATGGGTAACATCTCTTTTGGTGTGCGAATTCAAATTTCTTGGTTACTAATCAAACCACACACATGCACGCACGCACGCACGCACACGCATGCACGCGCGCGCGCACGCACACAGAGATATGCATAGACAACTACTACTACCACCACCACTGTGGGTCCCGCATGCGCGAGGTCTGGGAAAATTCATATGTAAGCGGCCAAATAAATTTTAGAGTTGAAAATGTTTTGATACAACACGGAGCAAAAACAACAAAACCAGTAATAAGTACGCCAAATAAATAAAGGAGATAAGTACGGCATAATAAATATACAAAAAACGCAAAGTAATATAGTAATAAGTATAAATAAGATTAGAAATATTACTAGCATACACAAGTACTGAAAATGCGTGATAAGTAAAAACCAGAACCACAAACCAACATTTCCTATGCCCTCGAGATCAAAGGGACAGGCGAGTATCAAGCTACCTCATATCTGCAACCTTAATCCTAGACCTCCATAGCCGCTTATCCTGATTTATGTCCTCCATTAGTCCTAAATTCTATAAATCGTGCCTAATCACTTCATTCTAACTCTTCCTAGATCTGCCTCGGCCCTTTCTACACTACAGAAGGGT
>JAKOGI010000390.1:487500-495000 GCA_029747015.1 Carnegiea gigantea | reverse complement strand
AAAAAGAAGGAATTACCAATCAAAGTATGGATGAGTTATCAAACCCATACCCAACAGGAGAAGGCATGATTATAAGCAGATCATATGACTATTAGTTCTAAGGATTGATTCACACCAAGCACCTTTTAAAGAACTTTTTTTTTTGGTTTTGATCAGGTCTTTTAAAGAATCTTTGTCACAATAAACTGGGATGATCAGTCATTTAGGACACCTTACTCAACAACAATATTTCAATTAACGTACCTCTTTTAGGTTAGGGAAAATTTGCCACAAGAAGGGTATTGTAAGAATCTGGGATGAAAAGTTCCACTGTCGGTCTTCATTTTCGCAGACACAGGGGCTCTCACCGACATGTGGAATTATACAGGCCAGCACTTGCTCCAGGGAAGAGACCACTGTTAAATTTCCAGTCTTCAAACTTTCCTTCAAAAGAGAAAAGACATAATTTAGTCTTCAGAAAATAGAAATATTCACGAAACAGAAAAAAGAACGAAAATCAGGAGTATCACAAAACAAAAATGACTGACAAGAAGGCATAAGCATTTTAAAAGGGCACAGGATGGACACAGCAATCTTGTAATCTAATAAGTGCAATTGGACACACTGTTGGAGACAAAACAAATACGGGGGAAACGAACGTACAATGAACAACTACGACCCTTCAGTGAGGAGCTGTGGACTGTAATGAAGGGTGGCCCAGATACAGAGAATCTTCCCCCCACCATTACAGAGGCTGCTCCAGAGATATATTGGAAACAGGGAGGACGGAGAGCGGAAAAATACAGAAAAAAACACCATGTCTAGGGATGAAATTGAGGAGGTATTGGTTATCACTTCCAGCTTGAATGAGAAGACTTGGGGGGGGGGCGCGTCTCACAGATTACAATTCAGATGAGGTTAAGGCGAACTCTAAAGAGATCTTTGATCTTGGCTAAGAATGCAAAACAGACAACAGAGAATAAAGAGACAGGTTGAGGGGCATAGCGTTTACATACAAACCTAACCCAGTAAGGCCGGTCAATCAGTCTACGGAGCCCACATCATAAAAAGAGTAACGTGGAGCAGTAGCATTAAATGACAGAAACTTGTTTCCAAATTACTTATAGAGATCAATCATTAATGATAATACCTTTCAGCATTTAAATGCCAATTGCATGATGCATAACCCAGAGCCCACACCCAGGATCACGATGAAACAAGCACTAAATTCTAGAGCTGGGAAACGCCTCGGGTCGGGTCGACCCATTTACTAAATGGGGCAATTTCGTGTCGGTGTTAAAAATAACCTGGATTTGCCTTAAATTGAAAAATAACGTGTTTTCATGCTAAACGGTCTAATCGTGTCGACTTCGGGTCGAAATCGGTTCGGGTCGGGTCGGGTTCGGGTTTCTCTCAGTAACTTCGGGTCGGGTTCATGTCATGTTATCGTGACGGATCAGACATTCCCAGCTCTACTAAATTCCCAAACATGATGTAGCAGAGGCACATTAACAATTGAAATAATCAGTGTTGAGATATGACAAGGATGTATACCTTGGTGCTCAGACTTATGTCTCTGAACAAAGCAAAAGTATTTCTTCGCGAAAGATAGCCAACTACAGTGCAAGCCCATGGAAGTTTGGGATCAATCAACTTGTTCACAGCTCCCAGAAAAACTGTTGCAATCTGTGAATTTGCATGTGACAGGAAAATTGGTCCCTTCAACTGATTTCTACAGAAGAAAATAAAGAAAACCTCAGTAAGGACACAATCCAGGCAATAAGACAAGAAAAAAAATGCAGTGCGCAAAAAGGGCCTAACTATCACAGATTGACCAAATTTAAGGAACGACTAATAGGAGAGACAAGCACTATTACTCAAATACCATGTATAAAAAATAATAAATTTTTTTTTTTGGTAAGTAATCAAGAGGTATACTAAAAGGACACCAAGGGGATGTCACCCATATACCAGAGGGGCAAATACAAAAACATTATGCCCTTAAGCTCTCATCCATAATGCAATCGACAAAAGCCAAAAAATTTAAATTTTTGTTACCACTAAGCCCGACACTCCAACTATACAACAACCTCAAAAAATAGAGCATGTATAAAAAATAATAAATAATCATGTGGAAGCAAAGAAAACCTTCATTCTGATGTTTTGGGGGGGGGGGGGGAATGAGTCTCCACAATAACCCTTGATGCTTTCATGAGAAGTTCAAAAAAATCACAGAATGTCAAGATGTAGGGGAAGGAACAAAAAGAGAACAAAACATAACCAATGCAATCCGGTGAATATATACGAATACTAAGGTCAAAAGATTTCAAGTAATTTTAATGCTGGTACAGGGTACTTGAATAATTCATCAACCAGGGTTTGAAATTTGAGTCAAAGCTTATAATTAATGACAATGCATCTCTGCATACAGTGTGCACTATTTAGCAACACTATGGCGCACATAACATCAATACTGTAGTTCATCTCAAGAGAAGGTTTGCATTTCTTTTTTCCTGGTTATTTGGTTACCAGAGTAATCCAAACTATGTTTTGTAGCTATTCGTTTCTCCTCAAGCACTTGTGCAGATCAGTTGACACCCCAAAAAAAATAATAATAGATATGGACATTTAATGCTTAATTTTCAACCAAAAACAAACAAATATAGGATGCATATAAGGGACTTCGGGGAAAAAATTCCCGTCAAATGTCTTCCAGTGATGATGATCCTACTACTAGTAGACTCAATTCCCTTTTGCCCTAATGTTGTCTAGTTGACCATTCAAAATACTAAGAAATTTAATTTATGCCTGAAAAATGAAAATGAAACTCTTCAATATGGTGACTAGCCAGTGCAGATCTTTTTGTTCTCAAATTTTATTTTTTTATTTTTTTAAGAGTAATTAAAAAATTTGCATTAAAAGACACCAAGGGCATGTCATCCATGTAAAAAAGGAGGAAATCACAAATAACCTCATGCCCTCAAGCTCTCTAAATAATCACATTGACAAAATCCAAAGAGGACAACTTTGTTCTATGATAAAGAACTAGACTCCAACTATACAAAGTTTTCAAGAAATAAAGTCTGAAATCTTAAGACCTAGCCTTGCCCTCAAAATCCGGCAACGCATCTCCGTCCAAGTGCTCCGCCAAGTAGCAAATGATATTCACTTCCAAGCTCCTAGGACCCAACTCTTATACAACCTTCTTCTCCAAGCCACCAAAACATCGCTTATGGTATGAGGTTGCACCCAACTAAACCCTATCAATGATAATGACAAATGCCACAATGCAAATCGACAATGGACAAAATGATGGTCGATCATCTCTTCCTCAGCGGAGCAAATTGTGCACCTACTAACAACCTAAAGTTTCTCCTTTTAAGCATGTCCCAATCCAAATCCAAACCCAAATCCAATACCCCAAAAATCCAGCCACCAGGAGGGGGGGTCTGATGTAGCAGCCTTACCACTTATCTCTGAATTGTAAAATTACAGAGAGACAGGTTCCGATTGACCTTAGATTTAAAAACCGTAGACTACCTACTGTTCCATAGAAATTGAGTAGAGAAAATTTAGAGAGACATTTTGCTTTCGTTCGTACAATCCAAGCTGAAAAAACAGTCTAAACTTGTCTTTTTCAGCTATACAGATGTCGGACACGCCTGTGTTAAGCATGTACTTTGTTGAAATATTTCCTTTGGTAGCCGCCCAAGCAAGAAATGCTTTCATGGGAGCCTTAGACTTCCAAATTGCCCCCACTGGAAAATCAAGTGAAGCTAACCCTTTAACCGAACAATGAATCGCCCGCTTAGGTCATGGGGCCAAAGCATCTCATCATCATCCTCAAAAGCAACCTTCGTATTAAGAGGCAAAGCCAATAGACTCAACACATCCTATTCTTCCCAATCATTTGGGCTTCTTGAGAAAGTTATGATCTAGTGGTTTGGATCACCATTCTAAGAAACCACTTGCCTCTTTCAATCGTGTCATGCTAAGAAGATCAAGGAATTGAACCTTGAGAGATTGATCTCTACACCATACATCGTATTAAAAACAAGACCTTCGACTCATTTTCCACCTTAAAATGCAAAAGAGACCGAAATCAGCCTAAACCACTCATGATTGATTTACAATAGCCTACCGCATGAGCATAAGGACCCTCCTTTTTCATCCGCCAAAAATGTCAAACCCGCACTAGTTTCAATAATTTTCCAATATAGCGTCCTCTTCCTTGGCAAACCTCCAAAACCACTTGGCCTTGAGAGCTTCAACCATTTAACAGAGATGCCTAATACCAAGGCCAATGTCATGTTGAGGATAGCAAACATCATCCCAATTTACCCAATGAAAACCATTGTTAGAGTAGTCGACAGAACGAAGGAAGTTTCTCATGATTTTCTCTAATCGGGGTAGCAATGCTAGCCAGAATGGTAAATAAAAGAATGAAATAAATAGGCAGACTCCAAAAGGTGCTTTGCAATAAAGTTAGTTTACACCCTCTAGTGAGGGCTTTAGATTTCCACTGGGCTCGATCATTGTTCTCAAATTTAATTCAAATTGGAGATCCACATGTAGATAACATTAGTCATAATGGAACAAACCATATTAGAAAGTCAAGGTGGGGAACAAAAAAGAGTATCATCAAAACTGAAAACTGAATCACATTGCAAAACTACACAAGCAGGAGATGACCACAAATCATCCTCCATATGAAGGACACATCCTACAAAAGTTCACACCAAAACACATCCAAATCCATAAAAAGACATTATCATCATGCAAAAGCTCCAAATCCAAATTCCAAAGTAATTGTTAGCATTCAGTTACCCAGAATTCCAAAACCACCATATATTTTCCTAGGATTGATCTCATCCGTCTAGTAACAAGCAATCCCTTAAAGATGTAAGCATTTCCATATTATTCCTCATGAGCCCTAGGGGCCTCGAAATCTTGATTTCAGTCTTTCAAATGTGTTCCCTTTTTTTTTTGTTATAAGCAAAAGACAATATATATCATTAAGGAAAGAGGATAGGTACAAGAGAGAATGCTGAAAAAGCATCATGGAAGCTAATTACAACCCCAAGAAAAGGCTATCCACAAAATCGACAACATCAATTGAAGAGGAAAAAAAAACCACCTTCTCCTCCTAAAATATATATATATATATATATATATATATATATATATATATATATATATATATATATATATATATATATGTATATCTCGTGAACTAAAGTCTTGAGCCACTTGTCCTTCAACCGCTCAAGCGATGTTTCAACTCCATCAAAAACCCCCTATTTCTCTCCATCCATAATATCCAAAAGATGGCATGCGGGATTGCTTGGAACACTCTATATTTAACCTTCCTTCCACAAAAACATTCCCAAGCCAGAAGTTGATGTCTCATCGTGCTAGAGACCACACAATGAAGCCCAAACAACTCCAAGCTAAATCTCAAAGGTTTCCAGCAAACGAGCATTGAAGAAGAAGATGGTTTGTGGTTTCCAAATCAACTTTGCACATGATGCAGCTGTTGACCAAAATTTCGCCCTTTTTTTTTAAGTTATCACAAGTTAAGATCTTGCCTTGAGAAGCTTTCCACACTAACCCCCACCCCCCCCAAAAAAAAGGACACTTTCAAAGGGCAGAAGACTTCTAATTAATATTCCAAGGGAAACCACAACATAAGGAGGAGGCAGTGAAGTGCTCGCAGGGGAAGAAAAGTGAAGTAGGATTTCACTGTGAATTTCCCGAAGGCATTGAGGTTCCATCTAACCATGTCAAAAAGAAAGTCCATGAATGCACCCCGTCAAGCATGCTAAAAGCTAGGCCACACTATCATCCTCTAGGAATGCATCACGGACAAAAACAGGGGACCAAACAACCGAAGAAGAGTTCTGCTCCAAACAATCAGAGACACGTGCATCCTTATCCTCCACAAGGGCACAGAGTGACGAAAAACAATCCCTCAAAAGAACTCCATCCATAGTTACCAAGATTGCGGTATGCTTGGATCGTGGAACCCATGTCGAGAACAGGGAACGGCACTCCCCGAAAAATCAGTATGATAGGGGTAGGCTATTTGGTACGCTTTTGGAAACAAAATACATAACTTTTGGTACGTTAGTATAGGTTAAGTCTAATCTCAATTTTGCTAGGTTTTTTTTTTTTGGGCTTACTAAAGTACATATTAATATATTATATAGGTATAATTCAATCATTAATAAAACAAAAAAGAGATTTAGATAAATAGGACATTTAAATTTTAGTCACCCAACCCTATTAATAACTTGGTTAAATGCTAGCCATCCCATTTACTCAAGACATCCTAGAAACAGTGCCTCAGTCTTCACTTTCCAACCCCAACCGTTTGAACTTCCCCTAGACTCTTTCTTTTCCCATTACAAGAATTTAACTACAAGCACTCTCACTGCTCTGTATAGTTTCTATCTCTCTCCTTCATCCCCCCATCACGATCTCTCTCTCTGTGTCTCTTTATCTCTTTCCTCCCTCAGTAACATAAGCCTAAGGCCTCTCTCTCATCATGTCAAGGCTACAGCAAACCAAAGGGGAAACACACAGCATTATTTGTGTTCAGTACTCCTTTTTTGTTCCACATCACTCTACAATCTACATACACAGCCCAGAGTTTATCCTAAGAATGTTCTCCAAGAGCACTCCTCAGTAGATACACAAGGAACAGCATGCAGCTCTCATTGTAATCTGTGTTAAGTCTTCTCACTGCAAGGATAGCTTATCCCCTTTGGAAGTTCTTCTCTACTCAACAGAACCTATCTGAGAAAGATACTGACTTCCTTATCAATTATTTTTTACACAAAAAAGTCAAATCAATATTCATATCATATAAAACACATAAAAATAAGTGACACTAGATAACAGACTACATCTGTTTTATCAAACTCACCTATTTGCATGAACAGCACGAATACAAGCATAAGCAAGTTGCTTGACCCTGTAATCTACTAGACTATGATTTGATGAATAATCCATGTCTGCAAACAGGTTGATTAGATCCCCTGCAAAATGAAAAGAAATCACTATAATCACTAGCGAAGTGGCATCAGCTGCAAAAGAAAATACCACACTGATCTACAATACCCTGGGTCAAACACTAAGCATCATCATCCAACTTAATGCATGTCAAAGCTAAATTCAGGCATGTCTAACTACCAATGCATAAACTACAACCATAGCCGACGAAGTTTCTTAATCGCTCATCCACTTTAGTGTAATCTATGTTCTTCACATCATTTTAAAAGAAGATAATCAAACATCTGATTCACAAATGATTTTCGCATATTTTTCATCTCTTCTCTTTCTTCCATAATTTAAGATTCAAATCTATCCTTGCAAAGGCAACGGAGAAAACAAATTAAAAAAAAGATGAAGGACTACTCCAGGGCTCGGTCCTTGAGTCTAGAGCATAGTTGCTGGCTTGAGATATGTGTGTGTGTGTGTGTGTGTGTGTGTGTGTGTGTGTGTGTGTGTGTGTACATA